>BQNB010034358.1:7668-51667 GCA_026074375.1 Tanacetum coccineum
TTTTTTGGGTAAAGGGATATATGTGTACATTGAATTCAACATTTTTTATAAAATCGTATGTATGTTAGAAGCATTGTAATATTTGGCTCGTTTTGTTCGCATTTCGAAGATCTTTCCGTGGGTGTTTTTTTAATCTCAATGAATTGGTAGATATGTGTTGTATATTTAATAAATAAAGTTTATTACATAAAAATGTCGTAAATAGTTAAAAGTTGAGAGTACATTTCGTATTTTTTTTTCTATTTTGCGCCAACAACAAAGTCGTAAAAAGTTAAAAGTTGAAAATACGTTTCGTAATTTCTTTTTCTATTTTGGGCCAACAAGGGGTTTTTTTTATATTGGGCCGTTTTTTTTTGGGCCACACCGATGAAGAGTAAACCCATTTTATATGGGCCAGGCTGATGAACACTGAAACGATGAATAGGAATAAGCACAGCACTGTTCATTGATGAACAATAAAATGATGTCAAAAATGGCGACGTTTTATTTCTCAAATGAATATTATTATAATATACTTAATGAAAGTGTTAAACGACGTCGCATGCCCCACTCACAAAACCACTGTTTATTATTACTGTAGCTACAGTGCTACAGTGTTGGGCCGTCTCACTTTTTTTTTAATTATTCCCGGTGGTTACTGTTCAATCGCCCCAAAAAAATAAAAAAAATTTATAACTTCCCCCCCTTTCTTTCGTCAAAAAATGAGAAAGAAAAAAAAAATTACGGTTTAAGACTTTTCTTCGGCTGGGCCAAAAAAAAAATAAAAAAAAAAAAAAAATACCTTTATCGGGCAAAAAAAAAAAAAAAAAAAACTTTATAATCCCCCCCCCCCCCCTTTTACTTTCTGCCCAAAAAAAATAGAAAGAAAAAAAAAATTCGTTTACGAACTTTCTAATTGTACCTGGGCAAAAAAAAAATCCACCTTTATTAATAAAAAATTGGGAAAAAAAAAAAAAGATTGTCATTTAATATGAAAAAAAACAAACTATTAAACATGAGACCGAAAAAACAAACCCGAACAAAAAAAACCCCGCAGCAACGCGCGGGTAATCTTGCTTGTTATAATATAATAGCCCATTCTTGTTTATGCGATAATTCTTGCATTAATGAGTGTTGAACTATCCCCCTTTATTACCAATCGATAAACGAAAGAATGAAAAGAATAGTAAAATTTTAAGTTATAATAAAAACTAAATAAGGAGATGGTACAACAATGTAGCTTTAGGGATTTTTATTATCAAATTACAAAAAAAAAAGAATGAAATGAATTACAAAAGGTGTAACATGGATAGTAAATTTAAAAGTTAAAATAAAAAGGTTAAGTCTATATATTACCAACGAACTTTCATTTTATACCGATCTAGATAACCAACTTATTTAATTATCAATCTAGGTATTGGAACCGGCTAATTTGTGTCGATATAGTCAATATGACATGTTGATTTTTCAAATAGATAATATTTTTTTAAATTTCTACCTGGACAGATGTTTTATGTTTTATTTTATATGTAATTTATTACTATAATGCCCTCGTCTTCAACCTCCTATGAATTTCATCTCATTCTTTTACAACTGCTGTCATTTTATCAAATAAACTTATCTAGGTTATTTTTTTAAAACCCTCATCAATTTCATATCAATAATATATAAAAATGGATATGTCAAATTTACAATTATAACGGTCACAGTATCTCACCCGATCTTAAAACTAACAACAAACAACTCTAAAAATACAAGAAAATAACAAGATCTCAGATTTGGCCTCTGACTTCTCATTATCTACTTTGTTGAATCCCCAAATTATGCCTAAGGAGATCGTCAAAACCTGTATAATCTGTCACAACTTTAAGAGCGGGCTTTGATAAATGGGACACACTTACGGTATTACTTCAACATCCATGATAGGTTTTGTAAGTATATAAAAAATGCATCTGGACCGCCTGTTTTAGAAAGCATCTTTTTAAATAGTAAAATTCTTGTTGCCCATAATTACTGATGACAAGAAGAATTAAACCTAGCAGACGCGAGTTAACTAGAATAGTGATGACCTTATTTACCATAGAAAAATATAATCAGGGCATCAAACACAGTCGTGAAAGAGATGGGATTTGTGTTTATGAGTTTAGGATTTGTGTTTACTGGGTTTCGAAAGAATATGGGTGAAGGAGTAGGGATCTAGGGTTGTGACAAGTGAGATGGCATCTGGGTTTGTGACACAATGGATATAAAGATAAGTTGCAAATTCTAGTAAAAAAATGACTTATCGGTCGTTTTCGAGTTTCAACTGGTAGCATGAGGTCATATTGACTATATTGTCACAAATTTAAAAGTTTCAATGACTATAGTGGTAATATAATAAGTTGGTTACCTAGATCGATAAAAAACTAAAAGTTCGTTGGTAATATATAGACTTAACCAAAATAAAAAGTAGAGTTAAATACACCGTTCGTCCTTAAATTTGTATTGAATATACAAGTTCAATCCGGAGCTCAAAGCAATCGTTGCTCAAAGTCCCAATTGTTCACTTTTTTGCATCGCCCACAGTCCTTTTGACTACTGGCCGTTAGTCAACATATGTTAAGTTCCTCACGTGCCTTTCACGTGAGGGCATTAAAGTCTTTTCGAGTTTTTGGCCTTTAATTTCTGCAAGAATTAAATACATCGGCCATCCCTAAATTAAATCCACCATAATGTAACCAGTCGTTTCATTGTTGCAAGAATTAAATACATCGTTTATCCATAAAAATGACATCACCCCAAATCATTAATTGGAACAATCCCTTGATATAGACGACTCCGACCTCCGACCAACCACCGTCCTCCGACCCTGCAACCACCACCACCAAATCTGTCACTCAACCACCACCATCCAAAACCTAGTTTCATCTCAAAACCCTAAATTTGATTATTATGCTAAAAAGCCGATTAGGATAATACTAAGTCCCGCGGCTATTGTTCAAGATGTGAAGCTCCATAAAATACTATATATTCAGGAATGTGGGCATGAGTGCGTAATAGCGACACAAGAGTATATTAGGAAAATAATTAAGGATGTGAGTGAGATGAGAATTTCACGCGTGGGCCGTGGGTTAGTACGGTTGAGTTTGTGCATACTGGTGGGGGATCATGAGTGGGTGTTTTGGCGGTATCAAGAACTCTTACAAGAATGGGAAACTTGACAAGGTTGTTGCAATAATCAAGTCTTGTACTCCGAATGCGCTGAGTGATGTGACACTAACTCTTAAAGATCCTTCATGTACAATATCTTATTATCTGTTACTATTCATCACAAAATCCTTACAATATTTGATTATTTAGAAAGGCTATTACTGTATAATCTACTTTGATACTTCATAATGTTTCTGTGTTTTCTCCTAAACAATCAACCCATTATCCCAACATTACCAAGATAAATTTGGTTAAGGTTTTACACAAGGGTGGTGGATTTTCGCAAAAACATACTTTAATTGTAGATACAGTTTCTGGTTTTGATTCTAGACGAGGGCCGCAATTGCAGTGCATAACAGAAGGATTTTCATATCTAAATGGGAATTGAGAATGATCATAATCAAATTCATTCAATGGATGTTGATGGTGGTGATGTTTGTGTTACGTTGTGTTATTTCGTGTTATGGTTAACGAACAATTGAGAAAATAGATTTTGTTTTAGATTAAGTGTTTGTGTTGAATACAAGGAACTAAATATATATATTATGTGTTTGTGATATAACTACTAGATGATGTTGATGACATTGTAAAGATTGTGTTTTTGATGGTGTTATGTTTTTTTTGTCTGCATGGATCGGATTCAGGAATGATTTATCTCATTTAGGGTAAACTGCAAAAAATGTCCATGTGCTTCCTCAAAATCGCACTCCTTTCCCCTATTAAGATTTTTACACAAAAATTGTCCCTGTGACCATTGTTTTCGTGCAATCCGTATCCGTGTCAGTAACGGTCATTGGTTTTCGCTCGTTAGTTGGACTGAAAAACCTATGAAATGATAAAAGTACCCTCGTTTTCTTCCCCACTTTGATTTCCTCTTGAACACCAAGAACAACAAATCTAGAATTTTTAGAAAACATGAAACTTTGCTTGAAATATCTCAATATCTATAACCATTTCATAACAAACAATCAAAATCAAAATCACCAAATCTCTTAGATTCCTTTACTATATAAACAAATCATAATTTATTACTTATGTTTCGTTACACCATTCGACTTAGCCTACCGTGTAGTCTGTAGTCCATAGTCGGAGAGTTGTTGGTTACTTAAGTCTGTGGTTTAAATGGAAGGGTTTGGGGAATTATGCTTTTGTGAAAGACCCTATCATATTGATCGAGGAAGACCTCCCGATTATCATATTCACTTTTGATATAATTTATCTCAAGTGGGGGGATGTTTATAATTTATGTATTCATGTATTACCCATGCTACAAAATTCAAAGTGTTAAAAAATGTGTTTAGCATGTTGGCTTTATTAGTGTTCGTTATGTTATAAAACCAACTTTGTATTATTTATGTTATATCATTACCTCGTATGTATTTCGAGGATGATTTAGAGTTGGTATGTTTATAAACCAACTAGGATTTGAAGGTTGAGTTAGTTTGCATATTGCCTTGACGTTTATTACATGGCATGATCCTACATCTACATGCACTAACTCATTATTGAAGATTGATCAATTTTTCACGCCTTGAAGTTTGAGCTTATGGATGGACAGCAACTTGTGATGGGTAGATTGTGGACTAGGACTATTTGTTTGTATTTTTATTTTTCACCTTTGAAATATGTATCTCATGTCTTATTCCCTACCTTAGTCATTCTTGGTTTTAGCCTTTGGCTTGTTCGAGTAAAGAAATGAGCAATCATAGGTGTCTCGTTCATGGATTTGGACGAGCATGTGTGGTTTTGTCGCCTTTTCTGGAACATTGGTATCGATTATCATCATTTGAATGATTTACCTGTATAAGCCTTATTGTTACATTTACCCCTTAGTGCATTTAAGAATTATTTAGACCTTAGCACTAGTGGTGGAGTTTTATGTGTTTTTTAAGCCTATGATAGACTAGCAAGAGAGTTGAGTGATTTTGTTTCCCTTTTCATGAGGTGTTCAGCTTTGATGTTTTCTAGCATTGGTAATTTGTAAATTCATATCTCCTGAGTTAAGTTAAGGGATATCTATTTAGAAATAACTATAACAGGTCTACTTGAGGGCAATTAGAAGTCAAGTGAGGGGATATTAGGAGCAGAAATGGAAGGGTGTGAGGTGAAAAATGCACTATGGAAAATTTTCAAGAAGAAACTACAGCGTAGCTGGCCCGTAGGGACTATGCCGTAGCCATGACTCAACTAATTTAGAAACATGTGCCAAGACCAACTACGGCATAGCTGCCCCGTAGGGACTACATCGTAGCCTTTATGAAGAAACTTTACATTTGAAGAACTACGACATAGCTCCACACCATGACTATGTTGTAGCTAGTAAAGATATTAGACGAATCTTTGTATTTATTGAACTACGACATAGCTTAACACTTATGGCTACGTCGTAGCTGATATGAACCTATAAATACAAACCCCAATCTTGTCATTCAACACATTGGAGAGGCAATTCAGAGAGGATGATTTAGGGCTGCTTAGGAGTTGTTTTTCAGCTGCTATCACCACCATTCCAAGGGAGGATTAGCTAATCATATTTGTATTATATATTCATCAACAGTTTATAAGATTTTACAATGTTCAATCGATCAATGGTTTATTTCATTATATTTTTTGCATTCTTTAGCATGAGTGGCTAAGCACCTTAAGTGCTAGCCTAGTTAAGTATTTATTGTTGTAATTATGTTTGTTTCCATAGTTTGATTATCGTTTATTTAGGATATCATATTTGCATGTTGTTTGATCCACATGCCCAATTCTCTTTCATTAGAGACACATTGGAGAAGGAAGTCAGAGAAGACGATTAGGGCTGCTTTAGGATTTGTTTTTCAGCTTCTAACACCACCATTCCAAGGGAGGATTACCTTTAACCATTTTTGTATTATTCATTCATCAAAGTTTGTAAGAATATTAATGTTCAATCGATCAATGATTTCATTCATTATTTTTTTTGCATTCTTTAGCATGAGTGACTAAGCACATTAAGTGCTAGCCTAGTTATGTATTTATTATTGTAATTATGTATGTTTTCATAGTTTAATTGTCATTTATTTGGATATCCTATTTGCTTGTTATCTGATCCTCGCGTTTTGGTAGTGTTGAGGCTAGTGTAGATCTTTTTAAACTATTTAGTAGGCTGAAACCGTTAAAAGGTAGTTTATTCAGATACTAGGAATAGGGTTGCATCTATTCTTAGTGTAAGGAATTGACGTATTACCGCCTACATTAGATTAGGCACTTATAAAGCGCGGGAAATCCTTCCAGGAGAGTTTAGTGTCAAGTAGTGGGAATGTTGACACTTAGACAGGTCTTTGGGATGGTTATGAACTAAATACCTGACTAATGTGACCAACGGGGTTGAGATCATAGGAATTATAGGCTAGGTTGTGACTACAAATCAGACTTAATGATATTAGAACCACCTAAATAAACAGTAATTAGACATTGCTCCAGGAAACATCATTTTCTCAATAATAAAGAAATAGTTAGGCTAGTACATATTTCTCCAATCTCCAATTTTAATTTCAACATTTATTTTACTTGCATTTCTCAAAATCATTTCAAAACTACGTTTTCTATTCAAATTAATAACTCACACTTAGCTCGTGGACCTTGGATTTACCAATCATACACTACACACGATCGGGTTCTCTTCCCGTTGGTGCGTTTATAGACCCTTTGGTAAACGAGTTTTATAAATTTAAAACTTGGTAATATTAAACAAAATACGCATCATTAGTAGAGAAGGTTAGAAGTACTTTTTGACTGTGGTGGATGATTATAGTAGAGTTGTGTGAGAATATCTGATTAAAACGGAATATGGAGTTGCTTTTCTTGTTGAAAGTTTTGTTGAACTAATTCTTACTCAGTTTAATAAAAAGGTAAAAGTATTTAGGTCTGATACTGGCACAGAGTTTGTAAATAATAATATGGCAACATTTTTTAAAACTAAAGTTATTGTTCATCAAAATTCTTGTTTCCGTACACCTTAACAGAGTGGCATAGCAAAAAGGAGACATACACATTTGGTAAATGTTGCTAGAGGTCTTATGTTTCAGGGGGATTCTTCTCAGTATGTGGACTAAATGTGTATTAACTGTTGTTTATCTTATTAACATGCTTCATTCCTCGGTCTTGTTTGGAGCATCCCCTTATCTGTTAATTTATAGTAAAGAACCAAATCTCTCTCACCTAAAAAGTTTTGGTTGTCTGTTTTATTTTGTAGTGTTAAATAATAGTGATAAATCTACTTCAAGTTTTTATTGGTTCTTCAAGTGTCAAAAAGGCTTATAAGTTGTATAGTATCGAAGGTAAAAAAGTTTTCTTTTATAGAGATGTCACTTTTTATGAAACTAGATTTCCTTTTAAATGAAGTAGGAAAATGTGGAAAAACAAGTTTCTAGTTAAAATTAGTCTAAGTTAAACTTTTTCGATAATACATATGGTAATTCTTTTTCCCTATAACAAAGAGGGGGGGGTCTATATAATGGTGATGATAATGGTATGGCTTCAAGACATCTTAACAGTTCACGTCCTGTTCACGATGAAGCAACCATTGTAACCCACATATGTGATACAAATAACCCATCTAAGGGCACACAGTCTGTAAATATTGGGTCTGATTCTAATTTTGAGTCTCAAAGTAACACTAACAGAGAGGATGTACCATAATTTGATCTGAGGAGGTCTAGCAGAGTAAGTAATCTTCCTTCTAGATTGAATGAGTTTATTGTTGAAAGTAATAAGAGATATGGAATTGGGATACATATGAATTATATTAAATTGTCTTCTTTGAATTTCTTTTTTGCTACTACCCTTAATAAATCTACTGAACCTAAGTCTTATGTTGAGGCTGCTCAAGATAAGAATTAGGTTGAGGCTATGAATCATGAAATGAAATCATTGCATAGGATTAATGCATGGGTTTTATCTGATTTACCTGTTAATAGAAAAACCATAGGCTGCAAATGGGTTTTCAAAATTAAGTACAAGTCAATTGGTGAAATATAGAGGTACAAGGCTAGGCTTGTACCAAAAGGGTATAGTTAGAGGGAATTGATTGACTATGAGGAGACATTTAGTCATGTGGTGAAAATGGTAACTGTTAGGTGTATTATTGGTATGGATGTGCATAACGGTTGGTCTTTGTTTCAGTTAGATGTCAATAATGCATTTCTATATGGTGATTTAAATGAGGATGATTATATGTCTTTTCCACATGCTTCTTATGATGGATATGAAACTATACTTTGTAAACGTGTTAAGTCATTATATGTGCTTAAACAAGCCCCTAGACAATGGAATGAGAAGTTAACAACTGCTTTAAAGGAAACTGGTTTTAAGCAGAGTATGAGTGACTATTCTTTGTTTGTTAAAAATGAAAATTGTGTTTTTTTGCATTACTAGTCTATGTTGATGATATAGTCATTAATGAAAATAGTAATAAGGAGATTGATAAGTTTAAAAAGTGTTTAAGCTCAAAGATTCAAATAAAGTATTTAGGCAGTCTAAATATTTTCTTGGAATTGAAGTTTTAGAAAGAAAAAAAAGTTTCGTGTTTATCGCAAAGAAAATAATGTCTTGAATTACTTTGTGAGTATGGTACTTGCATGCAAACCTGTTACTACACCTATGCAGCATAATGTGGTCTTGAGTCATATTGAAACTGATAAAGATAAAAGGCTTAGCAGTTTAAATGAGTATCAAAAACTATGTTAATGCAAATATTACGATATTTTTAATCTACACAGTCTCATTTGTTTTGCTAATGACAAACATGTAACATGTAATACATAACCTAAAATGTAAAAGCTACTCGGAATCATAATGTGTCTCAACATACATTCAACACCACTCGACGTCTCGAGTCCTCGTATGCTACAACACATGTTCGTACATGTTTGTTATGTTTCATTATGATCAAACCCCTTAATAAACCATCAAGAATGTTTAAAATACGTGTCAGAGTCGTTAAAGTATTTTTATATAAATGTGTCACTCTTGTCACATCACTTGTTATCAACAAGTCTTTTAATCATTTGTGACAAAACTATTTTTAGTGTGTTACTTACACAAAGGTAACTACACAATTTAGTTTTGCAAAGTGTCAACACTCTTTAGAAAATGTTCTATACATTTTTCTACAAGCAAACAAGTACTAACACATTCATTTTTGGCAATTACACAAAATTACATTAAGGTAAAAATACTTTGACAAATTTATTTTCACCTCATCCATGACATCATTTAGATAGTTGACTTTTATGTATTGTCATTTCATAATCTTTCCATATCTAGGCCATATCTTAGAAGATTACATTGGATTTAGCAAGAATTGATATCACAAAATCTTTCCAACTCCAGATGGTCATTCAGATCCTACGGATCCCATGGATCCCTTTCATTACACAGCACAAATCCTTTTTAAAGGGATCCTTGGGGTCAGAAAAGCTTTTGCTATAAATATAGGGATTTGCTAACAACCACCCTATGGGTGTTGTTTAAGCATTTCATAAATACAAAAAACACATTTAATGAACTTATATATTCCATAATTATACATTTCTAATAATTTTAAACATGGTATGTGATGTTAAGTATGGTATGTTTGAAGATCATTTAGTGTTAATTATTCAAATATGGAATGCTTAAACAACACCCATAGGGTGGTTGTTAGCAAATCCCATAAATATAAGTCTTTTGCTCACCATTTTTCTCTTAATGAGCACACACTTAACAATCTGATTTTCCTTTGTTCTTAGCTCATTTTTACATTAGTTAGACTCACATCTAAACACATTCTCATGCTTCATTAACACATTGATCATAAGGCTTCTAACATTCATTTTGTTGTAAGCATACCTCCATGATGATCCACCAAAGCAAGCCTAGAGATCTTGCCATTTCCATCCACCATAAAGCATACGCATATGAAGATCTACAAGATTGGTGATCTTATCATCTTCATCTATTTTAAGGCTTCCTATCAATGGAAGTTCATTTAGATTAGGGATTCGTATCCACTAGACATTTATCTTGGATCATCATTGTACACACATTTGTATCATCACCTTGTATCATATTAAACTAGATTAGATGGTTTATGTGTTTGTGCCAAAAAAATGTTTGTTATGTTGGGCCACAAAACATAACGGGTTTGGTTGTACCTAAAGAAGGACTCGGTATTTAGCTTTGTACCTTTAGCTTTGTACCGGATAAAGTGTAAGCAACGTTAGGTTGGTTCTACCTCAAACTAGGACTTGGTATTTAGCTTTGTACATGATAAAGTGTAAGCGACGTTAGGTTGGTTCTACCTCGAACTAGGACTCGGTATTTAGCTTTGTACCTGATAAAGTGTAAGCGACGTTAGGTTGGTTCTACCTCGAACTAGAATTGGTATTTAGCTTTATACCGGAAAAAGTGTAAGCGACGATTGTAAGATTTTCTTTGCAGAGAAGGGAGCTTGTTGATCTAGTGGAATGACTCTCGAGTTAGGTAATCAGGGAGTGGAGTATGGCGAAGAGGAGCTCCGTGACCGAACCACTATAAATCATCGTGTCCGGTTTGCGCTTTCTTTTACTTATCGCTTTACTTTTATACTTGCACTATATTATTGCTTGTGTTGTGGCTTGATGTTTATGTTTGTGTTGTAACTACATGTTTTACTTCATGCTTTATATAGTCCTTATAGTCATAGACTATAATTGGCATTTTTCATATTACGTTAAACTTGATCGGCTATTTGATACAAAAGTTTTAAGATTTTAAGCGAAAACTTATTCACCCCTCCCCCTCTATGTTTTCCACAAACTGGTTGGTAAACTGATTTATTTATCAGTTACTAGACCTTATATTTCTTATGGTGTACATTGGTTAAGTCAACACATGCATTCTCCTTAACAGTCTTATTTTGCAGTTGCGTTGAGAGTGTTAAGTTATTTGAAATGGTAGTATTCAGTTTAGTAAAGGTAATAAGCTTGGTATGTATGCTTATTCATATGCAGACTAGGCTAAGTGTTTGATATCAAGAAAGTGTGTTTTCTGGTTTATGTGTCTTTTTGTGCGATAATTTGATATCAGGGAAAAGTGAAAAACAAGCAACTATATCAGGGTCTTCAACTGAGGCTGAGTATAGATGTATGGCTTTTACTACTTGTGAGGTAGGATGGCTTATTAATTTGCTGAAAGACTTGAAAGTAGAGGGCCTGTTACCAATGTCTTTGTATTGTGATAGTACATTAGCAATGCAAATTACTGCCAATCTAGTTTTCCATGAGAAAACTAAGCACATTGAGATTGGTGTGCATTTGTTAATAGAAAAGTTGCTTCAAGTATTATTAAGACTTTTAAGGTAAGTTTAGCTAATCAAATAGCTGACATTTTTACTAAATGTTTAAGTATTACTCAACACAAGTAGTTTTTTTCTAAATTGAATATGGTTGATATGTTTATTGTATGAGTTTGAGAAGGGGTGTTGAAATATCTCATAATGTTAGTTAAACTCATATCTTAAATATTATGAGGGGTTGTTTATGTAAAATTGTTAAACTTTATATACTTTGAGCTGGTTTTGTTAGTTTGTGTTGTGCAGGAACTGAAGTGTAAATTGGCAGAATATATACACAGTTAACTCCGGATCTAGGGTTAAGTTCTCATTATTTTACACACAAAGTTTTATCTCTCTCTTTTCAGACTTGTTTTAGTCTTATTAGAGTAGTAGTAATGCAACCCCGACATTCGGTCGGTCACCCTAGGACTAGCGTGCTCCCCCCCCCCCCACTACGAATTTACCAAGGAGACGCGTCCCCCTACCCCTACTTTTCCATTCTTTTGGTCTGCTACCCGACCGAACAAATGGAGAGCAAATAGCTAAAACAAATTAGCCATTGGCTACTGTTTGGGGGTGTTAGGATTTTTTATTTTTTTTTTCTTTTTAATATCATTTCTCTTCTTAATGTTTTAATTTTATTAATGAAATCTAAGAAAAAAAAGTGTTCGGTCACATGTGCGGTCACCACCACGTGTGTTTGGTCTATGGTTGGTCTAGAAGAGAGAAAGCTGAGTTGGCGCTGATGTGACAATTTAATTTGGTCACTTTGTGTGATTGCATTACAACTAGTCTTATTGATCATTATCATGGGCGGAGCTATGTTGAGGTTGGAGGGAGTTGTGGCCATCCTACAACTTTTGTCTCATAGTGTATTTTCTAGTGTATTTTAATATGAAAAAAATATATGTATTACAAATTGGCCCTTATAAATCATGAAAATATTGTTTTGGCCCTCCCACAAAATATCACCAAGCTCCGCCATTGATCATTATCATACTGTCCGGTTTAATCTTTTGTTATTCATCATAAAGATGTAGTGATGTGGTTTGTAAGAGTAATTTGTATTGTGCAACCGCATCCGTTTTGGGTACATTTAATTTCTTTTGTATATAGTATAGCACCTAGTTGGAGAATATACATCTGATTTTATTAGTGAATATAAGTAAGTGAGGAAGTTAGTTGAATGCAAGATATGTATTACGATTTTGATATTAATAATTTTTACCCAGGCTCACAACAAATAAGTAAACTATAAAAACCATTTTATAAAAAGCAAGGAAACATTAATAGAGATAGGTTTCAAGTTGAGACAAGGAAAATGTGAGTGAACAATAAGCACAAAACCACAACCACAAAGCAATGCATGTGAACCCATAAGCAACCAAACACAATGTCTTATCCTCCCCCTTTCTTTGTTTTTTGTTTCCAAAATTTTAACCCCCTATCAATTTGGGACCTTTCTTTCCTCTATCCATTCACTTTTTCATTACCACTATTTTATGTTAACTGCATTTTCACACAAAATGCATATACTATAGGCATATATATAATGGTTATGTAGTAAGTCTAGACTGAGAAACCCTAAACAATAAAACTAGTATGATTATAAGAAAACAAATACATACCTTCTTAAATATTAATTGTGTACTAAATGATTATGAAACTATATCATATCATATCATTGGTTATATTTATTTAATTTGCCTATTATTTAAAGGGAAAAGTAGGCTTATGGAACAACATTTAGAGATATGGCATGCTCACGGGCCTTTGTCACTACTCACACCAATTGGAGGTTTTTATCCGTTTCCTCATTTATTTTGTCCAAATAACTAGTCACTCGTTAGTAGATGCATGCTCACTAGAAACACATTTTGTTTCGTACACGTACGAAAATGATACATTAGGAGAATGCATGTATCAGTAAGTTCTCATGGTATTTGTATCTATCAATGAAAGTTTAACCACCACTGGTCACATACTGTAATATACTTCTAAGTGTCATCATATTGTTCAAATATTACCAGATACACTTATTTAGTGCCTGGAAAAGAACCGAAAACGGATATTGAGATACCTCACTTTAGATCGCATACATTTGTATCAAAAACTCATGATTCACAGCCACAAGTAATTTAAACAGAGAAAATTCTATCTGTTCAACCAACGTTTGTATATGACAAAAGTTTATATTAACTAAACTTGGAGTTATTATTTAACTTTTTATTTGGAGAAACAAAACAACGCGTTTTAATAAACATGGAACATGGATTGTGTGACAGAGGCTTTGAAACAAGATTTACGCGGTATCTGAAATTACAGTCGCCAACAAATCGCCACCTGCGTACCTTTTTTTGTATAGGTCCCACCTTGAACTATTTCTCAGGTTTTCCTTTTAAAACATGGTTATTTCTGACATTTTTCTGACTAATCAATAAGGTTTGAAATTATCGTTATATATAAACTCAAACCAGATAAAACTTTTCTTTTATCAAGATGTTGGCCTGACCGATTCAAGGTTGTTTATACGTAACACGAACTGAACTTGAGAACTCACACATTTTAGTGCGATAGGTCACAAGCACTTTTGTTACTAAGTCACCTCATGTTTTTTTAGCCATTGTTTCTGACGTTTTGTTCGACTAATCTATGAAGTTTGAAATCATCGTCACACGGCCTCAAAATAGGTATAGCTCTTCCTTTTTAAGAGGCTGACATGACAAATATCAATATTGTTATACTTAATGATAACTGAACATGAGACCTTATACATTTTAATATTTAGTAGCAAACATTTTGCCACTAAACACCCTAACTGGTTCAATTTTTCAGAGTTAATAAACGTTTATTTTTTACTTTCAACTTTTGACATGTAGTTAAGGAGTGACATGTTCATTGTAAGTTTTTAACATAGTTTTGTAATCTTCTTCTATCAATTTTGACCTTTTAAATACGAACATAGTAAAGAAAAGTGAAAATCTTTCATTTTGCATCAGTAGAATATTATATTGATCTTAACTACTTACAAAGAGAAACTCGTTATTTTTTAAACTTTAAATATTTTTAAAAAGTGTCATATTGATATACCCTAAATAGCATCTATGTTTTAAATTTCAGAATTTTTATTAACTTCAAATCAATATATCATTTTATTTAAAGAGATGATTGCACACTCTAACTATTTATTTACACACTTAAATATACAAATTGTTAAAACAGAATATCAACATTATATACTCTAATGCATAAATTAAAATGTCTCAATCAATTTTAAATATATGCTATTTATTTATGTTTTAAAAAAGTTGTCTAATATTGCTACCAATCATAAATAATTAGATAGTGTATATATATTAAATAAGGCAAATGGCACAAAAAATACTTAATTTAATAGTCATTTTCAATCAAGGTATCGCATTTTTTTGCATCGAACTTTTTTTTGCCAATTTGGGTATTTTGGGTAAATATTTAACGATCATCCGTTAAATTTTTACATTTCAAGTCCACCGCCGCTACCACCACCATCAATCATCGTCGTCACCAACAAGCCTGCCCACCACCATCACTACAACGCACCGCCTCTACCACCAACCACCACGGCCACCATCAACGTTTAACATCAACGCCACCCACCATTGTCGTCACCACCATTGTCACCCACTAACAAACACCGTCCTCATTACCATCATAACCCACCAACGTCCTCACCAACATACCCATCCACCACTGCCATCGGTGGTTGGCGGTGGTGGATTGGATAGTGGTGGTGGTGGTTGAGGTAGGTGGTTCGTGACGATGGTGGGTATCGTTCGGGTGGGGTTGGTGGTGGAGGCGGTGCTTGGTAGTAATGGTGGTAAGGAGGCTTGGTGATGGCGACGATGATTAGTGATGGTGATAGCGGCCGGTAGACTTGAAATGTAAAACTTAACGGATGATCGCTAAATATTTAATGAAAACACCAAAATTGGCAAAAATAATAAGTTATGTGCATTTTTATGCAAGAAAAAAGTGTGATACCTTGAATGGAAATAACTTTTAAGTTGTGTACCTTTTTGTGTCATTTTCCCTACTAAATATTTTAATCTAAGATGCTATATATAATAGATATTAATACTATGGGATTTGCTAATGAGTGTCCACTGAGCACTTTTTAAACTTTAAATACATGCATTTAACGTGTAATTAATACACTCAAATTTCCTTTTTTAATCAAAAATACATTTAATAGAACATCAATCAATTGAAAATTACTATAATTAAATGTGATTTTCAATTGAATACACTCAAACTTTCAAAATCTTTTCACTTTAAAAAATGGACAGTGGACACCCATTAGCAATTCCCTAATACTATATACTAAAAGTCATTAACTTATATACACAATTGCTACAGTAACATAAAATAATTTTAGTATAATCAAAAATAATATTAGTTTAATTAAGAAACAGTGCTACTTATTATAACAATCAGGTACATTTCTCTCTAATCTCTATGTAGAATCGTAGAGGAATGGTGAATACGGTTATCTTGACTTCTTCGAAGTTTCTAAGACTTCAAGTCACAAACAACTGAGTGGTGTGATGATCTACTTAGCTATAACAACAATAAGTAGATGGAGAGAGAGAGAGAGACCACGATATATACTGATTCGGGATGAGGGGTTTACACCATCCGTATGTCCAGTTGCGAATCCACGACACGATACTATTACTCTAGTATAATCCTTATGGTGAACTATAAACCGTATTACAACTTCGCTCCACCGATATGCACTAAGATCGGCGCTCACTATAAACCGTATTACAACTTTGTTCCTAACCTTGTCGAAATTTTCTAGTAGATTTTTGTTATGTTTCATGAACTTTTGCTAGTTGATTTAAATAGCCAAGGATTAAGTGGTTAGGTGGATCTTGTGCAAGGTTATGGTACTGAAGATGCTTGTCATAAAGCCTATACACTACGTACTTTCAATTATTGAGTTGATAGTGTTGAAGAGCTAATGATGTTTTGTTAAATTTTGTGATTTAGTTTGAATTTGTTGTCATTTAGTTGAGATCGAGTGATTAAGTTACACAAGCTAGTTTCTACAATTATGCATGCACCATGATTTGTCTAGCCATGCATGATACTTCCATTGTAGTTTGTTATGTAGATATCCTTAATCACTATTTTGGCTTTTCGAAGTTGATAACTTTATTTTCGTTGTGTTACAAGGAAAATACTTAGGATCTCGGATGAGTGTTCCAAGTTATCAAACCTAATTCGAATTTTAATCCTTCTTGGATATTTTACACATATAAGGACACATATTCCCTTATACAAAGGCAAAGTGTTGCTAAGTATAATATCGCGGAATTATGGTCGATGTGGTGTGTCAACATTGATAATCTTTAACTACCATAGTGTATGGTAAGTTAAGTTCATAGTTTCTTGGACGAGGCGACTATATTATCATGTTTATTCTTTGTGTATTTTAGTATGTTATGCAATACCATACCGGATTTAATTTCAAAAGAATTCTCTTTAACTATGTGAGTAGTTTGTATGTTTGTATAAAGTTCTTTTCTTTTCTTATCTATCCTAATACACATAGCATGCAATCAACACATAAAATGAACAAGTTGACACAAATACAACATTTTCATCACAAGGGTGAGTTGCGAACCAAGGTGATTTTGTCAATGAATTTTTCTATTTAATCTTTCATGTCTATCATGGGGAATAGAACATGCAATGTTGTGAGTAAGTTAATCTCACATATTTAAATATGTGAGGCAATGATTACCACAATACTGACAAGTTGTAGATCAAATTTCTTGTTCATAGCACATATGTTTGACATGTAGAATCTGAGATAATGTCAACCATAGTTTGAATAATGTATTGACATCTATCCTTCATCTCGTTAAAACAACAATGTTGCCTAACTTCCATGCCTTTCACATAAGTCCTAGCACATAAGTCCAATTTGATAGTTGTAAGCTTATAAAGCGTCTTTCTTTTCTTTTCTACCCTAATACACATAGCATGCAATCAACACATAAAATGAACAAGTTGACACAAATACAACATTTTCATCACAAGGGTGAGTTGTGATCCAAGGTGATTTTGTCAATGAATTTGTCCATTCAATCTTTCATGTCTATCATGGGGAATAGAGCATGCAATGTTGTAAGTAAGTCAATTTCGCACATTTAAATATTGATCGATATTACCAAAATCCTGACAAGAAGTAATATCAAATATTACTTGTTCAAACACATAAGGTTTTTGACATGTAGAATCCGAGATAATGTCAACCATAGTTTGAATAATGTATTGACATCTATCTTTCATCTCGTTAAAACAACAATGTTTCCTAACTTCCACGCCTTTCACATAAGTCCTAGTACATAACCACATAAGCTCTAAGAGCACAAATATATAGAGATAGTGCAAACGACTTCTAGACCTCTAAATTTTCTTTCAACACCTCACTCAAATCAATATCCTATGGTGCATGTCAACCATGAATAACCTCAACTAGACTCGTGCAATTTGGACTTTAGGAAATGTCGTGCGAAAATCCTAAGCTTGTTTAGCCTTAGACCTAAGTATCCTCTCATTCATCTCTCCAATGACTTGTTCAATTGGGTGACCTCTAGCTTCTTTGACACTTTTAAGATAGCCTTTGTCCGATACATTAACTTGTAATAACACTGACCCATTGAGATCTTGAACTACGGGTTCATTAATCCTATCATCTTCTACCAAAGGAGATAACTTGGGCTCGGGCAAACTCTCATCAAAGGTAACATTGAGAGATTCCTCAATTCTCATTGTTTCCTTGTTAAGCACTATATATGCTTTACTAGTTTGAGAGTATCCTAAAAACACACCTTAGTACGAATTTGGGTCAAACTTGGTGAGATGTACTTTAGTGTTAAGTATAAATACTTTACAACCAAAGACCCTAAAGTACTCTAATAACGGCTTCCTATTTCTAAGGATTTCGTAGGGTGTTTTATTAATAAATTTTCTAATATAGACCCTACTAAAGATGTATTTTTCATATCTAATGCATGACACCAAAACTTTTCTAAAATGGATTGCTCGTCTAACATAGCATGACTTATCTTTCTTAACTTGCGATGTGTTCTTTCAACAATCTCATTCGATTAAGAAGTGAACAGGCCCAACAAGTTATAAGATATTTTATATTGTTCACAAAAGCTCCCAAATAGCAATTTATCAAATTCACTACAATGATATGGAAAGAATAGAACAATCATGTAGGTTTTTAAGCTTTTTATACAAGATTTTAAATTTTTTTAAGACATCATCCTTAGACTCTATAACACAACCCAAGTGTAGTTTGACTGATCATTAACGATCATCAAAGAGTAGAAGTTGCATCCGTACATTTGAATTAGAGATCGACCAAACAAATCTAAGTGTAACAACTCTAAAATCCTAGTAGTTGACACTTCATTTCTAGTCCTATTATTTGCATTACCTTGACTCCTTAGATCACACATATCACAAAAGTATCTTTCAAAGGTCAACTTTGGTAGGTTCCTTACTAGCGCTTTGGAAGCTAAGTTTGAACTAACCTCATATTGGCGTGAGCTAACCTCCTATGCCAAAGAGTTAAGTTATCCACCACAGATCCAAGACAAATTTGTTGTTTGGAGTTATCTCCTGATTTTCAAGTATATAGCCCATTTCTCCTATGACCTTTAGCTAGCGTTTTACCATTTTTAGTAATAGTAGTATAGTATAATCTATTTTAGCAAAGCTAACTACGAAATCATCATCACATATTTGACTCACACTAATCAAGTTAAAAGATAGACCACTAACATGCTCAACATTGGTAATTATAATGGAGTCATAATCAATATTACCTCCACCGATGACCTTGCCCTTTCGGTTGCTCCCAAATACAAAACGTCCACCATCATATGTCTTGTACGAAGTAAACAATCTTCTATTCCCAGTTATGGGCTTAGTGCAACCACTATCCACAATCTAATCGTCTTATAGTAGATCGCATTTAAGACATACCACTTGAGAGTCTGTTGCCATTAGACATATTGCATCGTTTTGCTATTTGTTGTCTTTTTCACTATCGCTCCACGCTCCTCTGAAAAAAGCCTTGTTTTCCTTAGGCTTCGGACACTCACTTATCAAGTGACCTTCTTCCCCGCAATTGTAGCAACCTCGCTTTTATCTCAAGCTTTCACCTCCTTTGTTCCCGAAACCATTACCGCGGCCTCTTTCAAATCTATTAGCCCTATTGCCAAATTGATTATCGTGCCTGAATATATTATTCTTGCGAAAGAACTTACTGAAGTTATTTGCTATCAAATTAAATGCTTCAGCTTCTTCTTCATCTACATCTTCACACGTTCTCCACCATGACATCATTATCATCTCTAGGTGCCCTCCCTAGTGACTTTAGTTTTAAGAGCTAAGGACTTGACCTTTTCTTTTGTAGTCTTGGAAGCTACACTATCATTTTCTAAGATCATTTCATAGGCCTTGAGGTTTCCTATTAGCTCATCAAGAGAAAGTGTAGCTAAGTCTTTGTCTTCTTCTATGGTCGTTACCTTGGCTCTCCATTTTAACAGAAGAGCACGAAGAAGCTTCCTCACATGATTTTTGCTAGATTACTCTTGATCTAAAGATTTGAGACTAGTTACAATAGCATTAAATCGTGTGAAGTTGCTATCAATAGTTTCTTCTTTCTAGATTGAGAACTTCTCATATTATCAAGTGAGAAAATCAATCTGGAAATCCTTGACTTGTGAATTGCCTTGGTGAGTAATGATGAGTGTATGCCAAACCTCCTTGGCGGTTTTACACATGAAGACTCGTTCATACTCTTTACGCGGTAGGGCATTGTAAAGAGTCATCTTGGCTTCGTTATTCTTTCTAAGTTTTTTCTTCTAATCATCTTTGATAAGTTCATATGGCGTATCCTTCATCATCTTTGTTTCCGGATCCTTCATTTCGAAAACAAAATCGTCATATTAGATGACTTGCCATAAGTCAATATCTTTGGACTTAATGTAAGTCTCAAAGCGAGTTAGCAAAACCCTTTGACCTCTAGCAAAGGTGATCTTTGCATAGAGCAGCCCTCGACATAGTTCTTTTAAGCCATGGATCTTTACTCAACTTTTTTTTAAAATCAAAATTAGGATTTTGAATTAAAAAAAAAAAGAAGTTTTTAACTTAACACGACTTCTCGGGAAGGCTTTAACGCTTGAAAACTTAAGTAAACCACTCTGATACTAATTGTAGAACTGTAGATGGGGGGTGAATACAGTTATCTTGACTTCTTCGAAGATTCTAAGACTTTAAGTCACAAACAACCGAGTGGTGTAATGATCTACTTAGCTATAACAACAATAAGTAGATGGAGCTATATAAAGAGAGAGAGCACGATATATACTGGTTCGGGATAGGGGGTTTAGACCATCTGTACGTCTAGTTGTGAATCCACGACACGATACTATTACTCTAGTATAATCCTTATGGTGGACTATAAACCGTATTAAAAATTCTATCCACCAATATGCACTAAGATTGGAGCTCACTAAGAAGAGCTACTCCATACGGTATTCTGCCCTCGGAAGCTACCCTTAAGAACCCGTGATTCAACTTAACCTCTAGGATCACTTAGATCAACTAGGACCACTAAGAACTTCCCTTTGGAAGCTTACCAAACCCCAACTAGACCCTCAATGGTCTAGGCTTGATCACAAAGATACAAGACTTCCCTTACAACTAAATTGAATAAAGTTATTTGATATGAATCAAGTCCTGACCTAACCTAGAGATTCGATTCTAATAGAAATAGTATGAGAAAGAAGACCCTCGACTACTAACACACAAGTGTGGATTAACTAATTGTGTGTCTCTCTTGCGGAGATGCATTCTTCAATAGATGATAGACTAAAAGATTAAGAACACAAGAGGTGTTAGACTTAGAGGATAAGAGAAGAGAAAAGTGAGGAAGAAAGAATGGTAAGAGGTAAGGAATAAAATAACCAAGAGGGGGTATTTATAGGCCAAAACATAGAAATGGTAAAACCTCACAACCAGTGGCGCGCTGAACTACGCGTCAGCGCGCCAGACCCATCTAGGGTTTTTTTGGTTTTTGGTGTTTTAACTACCCGCTCTTACTAAACCCCTGATTGTACTGCACACTTTGACCTTTTCAATATTCTTACACTCAAGGTCAACTAACTCAATTAGCCATTTGATAAAAACATTTATGAAGTAATTTAGAAGAAGATTTTAGAGTGTTTGTCCAATATCAAATAGATAGAGAAGTATTGGACAAAGGGTGTGTTTGTGAATTCCTTACATGTGAATGGTTTAGTTAGAAACTAACCATGGTTAGGTTGATGAGTTGGTATGGTTAGGATAGAAAAGAATATGCCAAAAGCCTAAAGAATATTCCAAAGGAATATTTCTTTGCTTAGAAAGGAAGTGTGGATGTTAGAGAGATGATTTGAAATTCAAATTCAAATCCAGTTAAACAAGTGGGATAAGGTTGGAGGTGAGTTGTCATGATGTGATGTTTTGTAGGTTAAGAATCCAATTCAGAATTTTAAGGATAAGGATAAGATTATGGTGTAGTGAGTTGGCAATAAGTTAGAGTGATGTGATGGTTTGGAGCCTAAGATAACATTTAAAATTAATGGCTGAGACAAGATATTGAGATGGCAAATTGTGTTACGAAGGATTGATGAAGTATATAAGTTTTAAATTCAAATGTAGAGGTGTTTGTGAAAGAGGTGTATGGAGAAAGCTTGAGTGTGTATGTGTGTGTATGTGTGTAACTTAAATTCAAATGAATGGTTGTGTGAGTGAGATGAAGAAGAGAGTGAATAGGAAGTATATGTGGTGGAGAATTTTTTGATGTGATGGAAAGGAGCATATGTTGGAATGTTAAGGGACAAGAAGTACATCAAGTACAATGGTGTAATGAATGTGAGTTGTCCCATGTGGTTATTATTTGGGGAAGGTTTATATGGAGAAAGGTTTAAGCTTGGAGATGGTTTTGATGATGAAGAAGATAATAATCAAAGGATTACATTTCCATAAGAGAGAAAATAGACGGTCAAGTGTGATTATGGGATGGTTTAAGAAAGGAATGTTTAGAGTGTGTGCAGGAGGTATAATCATTTGTTGGGTAGAAGGGATTAACAAATGATTAGGAGGATTTTTAGAAGAGAAGTGATTGTGAAGAGACATGTGAGGAATTCATGTGGGAGTTTGTAAATCATTTATATTGAAAAAGGTAGGAAGGATTAAAGTAAGATTAACCTTCAAATACCACAAACTCAGATAGTCACTTGGACTTAATCTATTATAATCAACAATGAATTTAATCACTAATCATCTTTATGCAAACAAGCTAAGTTCTTTGCATCTCAAGTAAAGCATATCCCATAACGGGAAAGGATGCGTTTACGCAACATGACATTTGATTTAGTTTGACCAATAAGAGAGTAAAACCCGTTATGTGATTAGAAACAACGTAAATCCAGATTAAGGTCAAACGGATACTTTTGTTTGATGGTATGTTGAAAGTATGTTCATACTAGGTTTAGAAAGAAGTTTTGGCCTTGGCTAGAGCCAATTGATAAAAGATTTGAGTTGGCATTTTGTTAAAAACAGGGGGATTTGTTTTTGCTCATCTCTAAGTCTAAATCTCATTTGGAGTGTTCCCAAATGCTCAAATATCGTATTTATACCTTTATTAAAGTTTCCACACGTGTCGGGTAAGAGGAAAGCCGACTAATCAAAATTTACAAATTCAGGACAGCCATTGGCGCGTTGACCCACGCGCTGACGTGCCATCAGTGCGTCAGGAACTTGGTTCCCGGTTTTCGGATTTTGGCTATCATTTTTAATCGTAAGTGTTGCGAACGTTTATTTGTCATCATTAAAACATAAAGGAGATCCTAGTCAATGTTGCACCAACACTCTCCTCCAATACGTGTCTCTTTGGGCAGCACAATGGGTACATGTTGGATATGTGTTCTTCCATTTGTGTGCTTCATACCATTCTCTCCCTCTTATCTTTCAATTCGGTTTCCACCGCCAAAAATGACACACATTGTGGTTTCCCACTAGAGCTATAACGAACCAGACGAACACGAATGAAACTTTGATCATCATCGTTCGTTTGATTTTAACCGGTCAAATAAACTGACATGATTGCTTAAACAAACGATTTTTGTTGTTCATGTTCGTCTATCAAGAAAATAAGGTTGTTAATGTTCGTTTATGTTCGTTAAGACACTAAATGAATATAAACGAACGAACATAATTGAACATAGAAAAATAAACACACAATTCACCAAAATATACATAACATTGTGTTTTATAAGTATTATTTCATTTAAGTAAACCAATATTCAAGGTATATAATAAAAAGATATGATAAATGAAGATAAACAAATAAATGAGCTGAAATGAACGTCTAATCAAACATTCACGAAAATAAATAAATGGACAAGACTTTTATTCATGTTCATTTATTTACTACACTGAACATAAAATATTCGTTCAATTAATAAAAAAACATAAACAAACATTTTACCAAACAGTTCATGAAATGTTTACTAAACATTCAGTTCGTTAACGCCCTAAAGTCAACTTATGGTTTTGAAAAGATTGCTATTTGCTAAGATGATAAATGAAGAGAGAATAAGATGTTTTTATATGATAACACGTTTTTTCATCCAAAGTAAGGCCAAATTGCATGTTTCATCCTAGTAAGTCGATAATTACACCATATGTCCCTGTGGTTGACCCAAATGAGTTGACCGGTCCTGTAAACCTTTTTCCCATCCATTTAGTCATTAATGGCAGGGGTAATTTCGTCACTTTATAGCAATAATACCTCAAGGACCATGTTTGCAACATTCATTTTTTTACTTCCCCTATTATCAACACCAGTGTTGTTCTTCCCACCTAAAAAAAACATTGTTCTTGTTTACCTCTTTCCCTTTTTGTCCTTCAACACCAACATAATGAATTCACCCCCAAATTATGAGTGGAAACAACTACTTGATATTGGTGATTCTGATCTCCCAATAACTCATGTTCTTCGTTCTTGCAATAGCCAGTATGTGAGACAACCACAACCACCACAACCTAAAACCCTGTTGTTGATAATTTCGAGGAAAATTCGGTTAGGTTAATACCCGGTCCTGCGGGTATTATTCAAGTAGCCAAGCTCCGTAAACAAACGAATATTCACGAAGGTGGGGATGAGTTTGTATTGTCGACCCAAGAATATATTAGGAAAGTTATTGATGATGTTGGCAAGGATGAGGATTTTAAGGGTGGGTCACGGGTTAGCGTGGTTGAGTTTGTTAATGCTAATGGTGAGGGGATTATAAATGGGTGTTTAGGAGATATTGAGAACTATCTCAAGAATGGGAAACTTGAGAAATTTATTGTAATAATCAAGTCTTGTACTCCAAATGCTCTTGGCAATCTCACAATGACTCTAAAAGATCTCTCAGGTACAATACCTGGTACAATACATCATAAATTCATTGATGAGGGGGGTTATGGAAAGGATATTACTGTGGGAGTTACCTTGATACTTGGTAATGTTTCAGTTTTTTCTCCTAACCATCAATGCACTACCTTAACATTACAATGAGAAATGTTGTTAAGGTTTTCCGTATGGATATAGTTTCTGGAAGTGGTAGTGGTGCAGGTGGGAGTGGAATTTTGGTGGAAGAAGAAGAAATAGTGAAATTGATGGAAGAAGAAATGGCTGATTTAGAGTTGCAGGTTTGTAGGAATGTTATCGAGCAAGAGGATCTATACAAGTTTGATAAAGAAGCATTAAACCTCGCATTGGAAAAAGAAGCAACGCAAGCACGGGCTGAACATGATTGGTTGGAGAAATGTAGGCAAGTTGAAGAGTTGGATGAGGAACATGAGAGACAATTATGGGGCTTCTAAGATACATTTTAAGTTGTATCAGTTTATGTTTGATCAGTTTATGTGCTATTATCATGTAGTTTCTTTATATTTATTTATTTTTAAAATGAATGAGTTATGAATGGAAATTGCAGTTTGCAAATTGTATCCAATATAGTCAAATGAGCATGAGTTTTGAATGGAAATGAGTTATGAATAGAAATGCAGTATGCAAATGTAGTCAAATGAGTTTTGAATGGAAATGCAGTCAAATGAGCATTTGCAGTTTGCACTCAGCAAATCATATCCAAACACCCACTTATGCAGTCAAACTGCATTCTGCAAATTGTAGTCAAATCATAGCATTTGCATTTGAAGTTTCACTTTTGAAAGTCAAATTTCAAATGAAAAATGACATTTGCATTAGTCTAAAAATGTAGTCAAATGACCATTTGCATTTGCAGTTTGACTTTCTAAAGTCAAACTTCAAATGCTAAATGGCGCGAGCATAAACTGTTGAATGGCATGAGCATTTGCATTTGAATTTGCAGTTTCCACTCTACAAATCATATCCGAACACCCACTTATGCAGTCAAACTGCATTCTGTAAATTGCAGTCAAATCATAACATTTGCCATTTGCATTTGAAGTTTGACTTTAGAAACTGCAAATGCTAAATGGCATTTGCATTAGTCTAAAAATGTAGTCAAATAACCATTTGCATTTGCAGTTTAACTTTCTAAAGTCAAACTTCAAAATCTAAATGGCATAAGCATGAACTTTTAAATGGCAAGAGCATTTGCATTTGCAGTTTGCACTTTACAAATCATATCCAAACACCCACTTATGCAGTCAAACTGCACTCTGCAAATCACATTCAAATCATAGCATTTGCATTTAAAGTTTGACTTTAGAAAGTCAAACTGTAAATGCTAAAAGGCATAAACATTTGAATGAAAATGTAGTCAAATGACCATTTGCATTTGCAGTTTGACTTTCTAAAGTCAAACTTCAAATGCTAAATGGCATGAGCATGAATATTTGAATGGCATGAGCATTTGCATTTGCATTTGTAGTTTACACTCTACAAATCATATCCAAACACCCACTTATGCAGTCAAACTACACTCTGCAAATTGCAGTCAAATCATAGCATTTGCATTTGAAGTTTGACTTTAGAAAGTCAAACTACAAATGCTAAATGGAACGAGCATTTGAATAGAAATGCAGTCAAAATAGATATGCAGTCAAAATACAAATAAAGAAATATTACTGAATAGGATATCAGATATCAGTCTTATCAAATATCAGATGCCAAAAGCATATATCTGATAAGCATACAAAAGATCCGGTCATGAAGAGTTAACAACAAAAATGTTTTTAAACATTAAAATACAAATACTAAACCAAGTAAAAAGTTTTTAAACATCAACATACAACAGATCTGGTCATGGCTTCCTCTTTCGTGTAGCTGAAGGTGGTAGAGCATTAGGATCATTGGGAGCTCTTAAAGCAAGTACACATTCTGTCATAGCTATTTTCCGGTACCCTCTTGGAGCAGTGGAAGCAGCTTGTGCATTGGAAGTGGATGCAATGGGAGCTTTGGATCTTGTGGAAGCTTTAAAAGTGGAAGTGGAAGCAGTGGAAGCTTTAGATCTTGTAGAAGTGAAAGCAGTAGCAGCTCTAGATCTTGTAGAAGCATTGGGATCTCTGGATCTTGTAGAAGTAGTGGGAGCTCTGGATCTTGTGGAAGTGGAGTGGGAGCTCTTGATGTTGTGGGTCTCTTCTTAAACATCCTTATCTCAGCATCACTTAGTGGATATTTAACATCATTAAACAAGACCACATCTTCATCACCATAAAACCCTTCATCACTGGATACTTCAACAACTTCTGCAAGCATTGGTATAGTATGTTGTATTTATCCAACTTAACTTAGTAAGTGAAAAGCTTGACTCAATTCAACAAAAAGCATACCTGTTTTCACCTTCGATTTTGCCTCCTTTGCCTCCTTCGACTCTTTTGCCTTTAGCAACCTACTAAAATCCTCTTCAAGCTTTTTGATTCTGTTTTCAAGATTAAGAGCATCAACCAAATCAACATCATCAACATCATCCTCTGCCTACTTTACTTTCCCCTTATCATGCTCTGCCTGCTTTGCCTTTTGTGCCCTAGCCAAATCCCCTTTAAGCCTTTCTACTCTGTTTTGAAGATCATTCACTTTTTCTTTCCACTTATCATCTAGAAGTTAATAGGTTAAGACATGTTAAATCCAACTTGACACAAGTTAAATGTACATATACAAGACACTTCTAAACAACCTATAAATGCAGTCTGTAAATAATAAACTAACATTTCCCATATTTAATCTGCAATTCTTCCAGGATGACATTAACTATTTCATCCTTAATATTCTAGTTCTTTCCATACTTAGCTAAAACATACTCAACCATCTCATCAGATACCATTAGCTTTACCTTTCCCTTCTCAGATTCTACCATGGATAAGTTGATGAGGTGTCATTTTATACACTATTTCGGGGCTATTTAACCCCCTAAATCATGAAAATATACCCAAATTACATGCTTAATCGTTTATTTTTAGGTTTTTAGCACTTAGATGGCTTTTGTAGGAAATACACGTGACTTGGACTCATTTGGAGAAAAAACGGACAAGATTACGGACCTAGACCAAATCTCTTAAAGACTTTTGCAAACAGTGGCTGGAGACGGCGTCGCAAGCATAAAGCGATGCCACGTGATCTATCTATTGACGGCATCAGGAATATGGCGATGGTGTCAGGACGTGGCCAACTTAAAGAGGATCTAGAATCGTCTACGTGGCGACGACGTCAAGATTGCAAAGCGACGCTGTCGCGTCGACATCTATATAAATATAAATCCGTTTTTAGGGTTTTAGTGTGTAACTTTGGGATAATTTTGTATAACCCTAGGGAGACGAACCCTAGTCATTTTAAGAGCTTTATAGGTCATTTTTAAGGCCTCAAAACCATATTGTACTACCTTGAATCCATGTTTTAATCAAGTAAGGTTATTTATCATTAATCATTCAATATGTCTATGTGTTGTTTGATTAATTTATCTTCTTGCTTTATTTATAACACGCGAGGTAAAACCTTCCTTTGTATTTATCTATGATTGCATAAAACTTAGGTTGTAGATCCTTTTGATGTTGCTTCTTGTTGATGAATGTGCGCGTTAGGCTTTAGAAAAATAGCTTTTGTCTGTATCGCTGTTGATATGTCTAGGGAAACGCAAGTAGTGTAGAAAGGATACCATCGGTAACAGTCTTCATACTACCTTACCCACTATATGGTTGATCCATCTTAAGTTATTTCATATGCATTTAATATACTCTTAGGGGCCTTGTAATAGTCTTCATACTACCTTACTTGTGCGTTGCCTTAACGGAATATTAAATAGACGGCGGGTTCGTGTAATCCGTTCATGACCTAGGAAATACTT
The DNA here is from genome assembly GCA_026074375.1 of Tanacetum coccineum. NCBI lineage: Eukaryota > Viridiplantae > Streptophyta > Magnoliopsida > Asterales > Asteraceae > Tanacetum > Tanacetum coccineum. Next base: position 36,589 of record BQNB010034358.1, read on the forward strand.
ACACAGATCATCACAAGTGTGACAAAGCAACGGATCTAGGAGAAGCAATCTGAGGAGTAGTGCATGATTAGGTAAATACACTTGCTTATCATAAAGTTATCACCAGTAGATTAGATATTAATTAGTTAAACAAACCAACCTCTCAAACCATAGATTTACCTGCTTTCATAAAATATAAAAACACAAGTCCAAATATTTTATAACCATGTCAATCCCGTCACAAGACGAACCATTGACCAATCGGCCGGTGGCAAGCTTCATGACAGAAACGCCAAAGAATCCTAGGCATTATTAGAGGACCTCGCCCTCTATGACAACAAAAGTTAGAACGACCCAAGGGATTTTGCTAAGCCGTTCAAGGCAATCTCTTTGCCTCAAGATGTCCCGAGTACGTCTGACCGCCGCCTCATCGAGCTCAAGAATCAAGTTCAACGCTTGATGGAAGCTCATCTTGCTCCGACGCAACCTACTCAAGTGAACAAAATCACTACCTCATATGAGATCTGCAATGGTCCCTACGACACTCAGTATTGCATGAAAGATCTCAAACAAGCCTTTGTTGAATATGCATCCTCACAAACCAACAAGACGGGAAGTAGGCAGTTCATTATGAACCAAGGACCAAGAAACTTTAACGAAGCCGCCAATACTTGGAAGGGAAAGCTAAATTTTAACTGGGCACACGCCCAGACATTTACCATCCCACGAAATGGCTCATTCTCTACCTACTCATCTAGTTACCAAACGAAGCTTGAGAAGGCGCTAATTGATTTTGACTCTCATGAAGAGAAAAGACTATCCAGCCTAAGGACTCAACTTGGACAGCAGCAAGACGACATGATTAGTAAAATTAATCTCTTATAGAAAGTTGTTTCTGAAAAGCTTAATGACGCTCCCATTCGTGACACTACAGGAAATCCAGCAACCCAAATGAATTTCACATCTACTAACGACCCCATAAGAGAGGAGCTTTGAGGCAAGGGGATCAAAAGCCCATCAAAGTTACTCTCCCCAATATATCTGTCTCAGTCATCCTTATCAGAACAAAATAGAAACCATTCATCCCCAAAACGTGTTCACTTCGTTAATTCAATCGTTAGTCTAAATAAGGAAGATGAAGCTAAGGAAGAAGGAAATGTGAAGACTGGTAAAACCGAGTACGAGGATAACGAGATGACTGTGGAAAGCGAGGAGGAATTCGAGGAAGAAATTAAAGATGAAATCGAAGAAGAAGAGGAAGATAGCCCAAAACACTTTGACACTTTCTCCACTATAAAAGAATTAAGGTATCACGAATGGATCTTGAAAACCCTCTACCCCCATAGGTGAAGGCCAAGGTTAGAACCGGAAACTTGAATAATGTTAAATTTTCTTGCATGATTGGCCACTTCGACAAGAAGCAAGCCTATCTAGATATGGAATCCCCAATCAATGTAATGGCTAGGCTTCATTATAATTGGATCATGAGAAAAAGGCTGGGGCCAAGAAGGAAACCATCAAACCCTGGGAAAATCTGCAATTTTGTAGGAAGAGTCAAGGGGCTAAAAGTTTTTGTTGGGAACTTCACCTACGAATGCGACTTTATGGTGCTTAAGGATACCACTAGTGTCATTGATCATGACCTAGGGTAAGTTATTTTTGGAAAATCATTCGTAGAAGCAACCGGTCTCATTTACGACAAGGAGGAAGGAACAATCACATTTGAGAAAGACAAGGAAAAGATCGTGTTTAAGATGCCCCATAACATGGAAATGTTCAAACACATAGATTTTACGAACATAAAAATCGATCGCATGCCTCCTTTTGTCATAGAAGGTGACGATGATAGCAGCAAAAAAACCTACTACTCTGATAGCTTAGACTTGGGACCCGAATACAAACATGATGAAAATGTGTGCAGAGCCATTCGGAGCTTGATAGCCATGAAGGCCAAGAGAAACAAAGGAGAAGTCACGTAAGGACATGTGACTTCAAGTCTAGCTACAAGACTCATAAATAAAGAAAAGCGCTTCTTGGGAGAAAACCCAATGTTTATTTTTCCCGCACTTAGGAGTGTCGTGTGTTTTAATTCTTTATTATTTGTTTTATTATGTTTGAATGAATTTTGTAATCATGTTTTGTTTTTTTATAACTTCGTCTTATTTTCAATCAAAGGTATTTTGCAACAAAATAAGTGTAGGGGAATATATCTGGTTTTTAAGAACCCAAATTCAAACATTTAAAATAAAATGTTTAGATTAATTCGCGTCAGTTTCGAGTCATATGATTGTAACGAATAATTCCAGGTTTTTATGTAGTGCTTTCTTCAGATTTAACTAAGAAAATTGCGTGCAGGAAATTTCTCATTAAAAATGAAGAAGAATTTTTCACAGACGATGGAGACGGCGTCGGGATTAACACCCGACGGCATCGCGTCTCCAGGAATTTAAAATTTTGAAATTTTTTTATTATTTCTGAAAAATAAAATGTGCAATATTTAAAATTTGTAATTCTTTTGTACATTACCTGCTTAATAACCTAATGAGTTCTCATCATTACTATCCTATCATCATTACTGCTTTCATAGAGTTAAAACCCTAAATATTCTCATTTATTTATATCGTTCCGAATGATTGATATGCTTGGTGAAGTTGTCTTTTGTCTTTAATTAAGGTTTTATTTGCACGTGAAGAAGCTTGGAAGTTCTTTGGGAAGTTTCAATTAGGACACATTCTTGGAGGACGATTAACCAGTTATCGCTATGTTTATTCTCATTATTAAGCTAAAAGGGGAGTAATTATGTTTTTTTTTTCTAGTTTTTCTTTATCACTTTAATTCATTTTTATGCGTACTTTTATAAAACATTGGGGACAATGTTCAACTTAAGTGTAGAGAAAAATAAGCTTTAGAAACTATTCCTTCATTTGCCATTTGCTTTGTTCCTTAAAATGATGGGTAAAAAAAAAATATATCGTAACATAAGCCTATTAATTGTTAATTTGGACAAAATTTAAAATTTTTATGACACATACCGATGTAACAGCAAGTATTAGTTGGTCTCATGGATAGGAATGAGTATGACTAGCACAAAAATCCCTAAAAATTTCACACCCAAATATTAGAGGTTCGCCTTTAGATCTTTAGGATTCGAGTATGCCATTGTTGATACCACAAGATTGTTTAATACCTTTAGATTTCTCGTGTTAAGGTTTGATTGCAGTCTATTGTGTCTATTCCGTCATTAGGTATGTGTTAACGTATGGTCTAGGTTGCTTTTTGGAGATTTGGTATCGGTATTACAATTTTATGAGTGTACAGTAGTCTTATTATATTCTAAAACTTGTTGTGTAATGCATCTGAGACGATAGTAAGTAATTAGGATTTGATATATAAGAGGCACTAGGATTATCCCATTGTTTTGAACATGTAATGTTATTATGGTCACAAGCCGATATTTATAACTATCCCACAACCTTGCAATGCACTCTTTTTAGTGACAGGATACATAGTACAACCTCCGAGCCTATCTTTTTTCATGTATCTCGTAATTTTCTCCACGATTAAGCCGATCTATTAATGAAGAGACTTTATCAAACCCTTTAAACAGTCGTTACTACCCAATCATCCTTTGCCGACCTTGGTATGTACTCACCTTTAGTTACAATATTGTTTTTAACTTAAGTTAATTTATTTGTGTACACGGATGCTAAGTCCTTATCCTTATAAACTGTTTTTTGGGACGATTAGGATTCATGGTAGTATTCATCTTATGAATAAATAATGAAGAAGTAATTTATTACCCAAATAGAGCTCAATAAGCTCCATGTTATTATGATCCACCTCAAATCGGGTCATTAGTTAGATTGTAAATAATCGAGTATGTAAAAGTTCAAGTGTAGGGGTGTATCTATAACCCCCCATGATGTATTATATGTTTAAGCAATGGCAGGGCAAAAGTGTACAAAAAAATGAGAAAAAGAAAAGAAAAGAATCGAAAAAAATATATAAAAAAAAAACATACGAGATGCCATTTGCTTATGTTATGTTTATATTAGAGTCAAGAAAAGAAAAAGAAGGAGATTGATGTAGAGTTTGTATATTTTGTCTGAGTTTTTGGCTTAGTAACCAAACCAACGTGTATTCTTATAAATAATTAGCTAACCCTTCCACTCCAAATTCACTCAAAGTCACCACCCAAATGTATCCCATCCGTTTCAGTTTCCATTAATGTTATCTTACACCTACACCCCATAACCCTTTAAAAAAGAACTCTTTGACAGTAATGAATAATGCTTGCGCCTAGCGGTGGAGGGTTGATCTTTTACCAAAGCTTATGGTAATATTATAAGCTATGGACAGGTATGGAGTTCGTTTGATTTTTTGTTATCCCCCTTTATGTTATAATTTATATACTCCGAGTGATCAGGAGAATCCTAAACACTTATGTAAGGTGCTAGTATATACTTTTCGTGCTTTTAATTACAAGGTCTAGAAGGTTGTGTTGTAAAATATTTTTAAAGAGTAGGTTAAATGACCCTCATATTGCTATTGTCTAGGTAGAAAAGCCCATTTGCTTGAGGACAAGCAAATCCCAAGTGTATGGGTATTTGATGAGGTGTCATTTTATACACTATTTCGGGGCCATTTAACCCCCTAAATCATGTAAATATGCTCAGATTACGTGCTTAATCGTTTGTTTTTAGCTTTTTAGCTCTTGGATGGCTTTTGGAGAAAATACATGTGACTTGGGCTCATTTGGAGAAGAAACGGACAAGATTACAGACCTACACCAAATCTCTTAAAGACTTTTGCAAACAGTGGCTGGAGACGGCGTCGCAAGCATAAAGTGACGCCGTCGTGATCTATCTAGTGACGGCGTCAGGACGTGGCCGACTTAAAGAGGATCTAGAATGATCTACGTGGCGACGACATCAGGATTGCAAAGCGACGCCGTCGCGTCGACAGCTCCTATAAATTTTAATCCGTGTTAGGGTTTTAATGGGTAACTTTGGGATAATTTTTATAACCCTAGGGTAGACGACTCGTCGGTTTTAGGATGCCTTTGTAGGTAGTTTTTTAGGGCCTCAAAACTAATTGTACTACTTGAAATCCTGTTTTAATTCCAAGTAAGATTTATTTTCTTTATTCTTCAATTGTCTATGTATTTTGAGATTAATTTTATCTTCTTACTTTTATTTATACATGTACGAGCCTAACCACTTTTTTTTATCTTTTGTTTGCAATGAAACTTAGGTTGTAAAATCTTTTTGATGTTGTTCTTGTTGATGAATGTGCGCGTTAGCTTTAAGAAAACAAGCTTTTGTCTGGTTTCATTGTTGTTATGTATTGGAAAGCGAGAGTGTCTAGAAAAGGATTACCATCGGTAAACAGTTTCACATAATACCTTACACTACTTTTTGGTTGATCCCTATTAAGTTATTTTCACACCGGCATTTATTTATAATCTTAGGGACCTTGTAACATTCTTCTTACTACCTTACATTGTGAGTTGCCTTAACGGGAATATTATATAGACGGACGGAGTTCGTGTAAATCCGTTCATGAACTAGGAAAATACTTACATCAGACCATCACAGTGTGATCAAAGCAACGGATATAGGAAAGCATCTGAGGGTAGTATTCAATGATTAGGTAAATACACGTGCTTATCATATAAAATTATCACCTTGTAGATTTTCTATTATTTAGTTTAGTTATTAGTTAAACAAAACCCACCTTTTAAACCATAGATTTTACCTGCTTTTATATAATTATAAATCACAAAAATAATACTTTTCGCAACCTCTAGAGTATGTTAGACCAGTGATCAAGCCTTTCACTATTCTCTTGAGATTCGATAACAACCCTCGAGTCTTGCCCTATTACTTCACTGCAATATGTAGGTTACTCTACTAGGGGTTTGTAAAACTTCTGTGATTGAAGTCTTCGTAACCCTCACATCATAAGTCATCAGATACGATCACATTTTCCTTTTCTTTCTTAGATTCTACCATGGATAAGTATTTCTCTACAAAACAAGTTGTAGACTATTAGGGGTGTTTGGCACTACCATTAAGAATATTATGGGTGTTAGGAACTACCATTAAAACTATATGTATAAAGTCTTATATAACACATGTTTAAGACTATTAGGCTTATAAGGCAACAAATACACTAACCTTTCATGATAGAAAGTGCCATATCCTCACTTTTTTTTAACCTTTGTTTATTCGTCTGCTTATACTTCGTCTTTGTAGAATGTGTTATATATATCATCGAGTATGATCTGAGATCATGAATTATTATCCATCCAATTCTTATTCCCATATTTAGGCATCACATACTCTAGTAATTTCAACTTTGCCCCAATCAATGTCTTTCATTTTTATATCTAACAAACAACAAATTAGGGCAATCAGAAATTAGAAATTAGGACAACAACACACATTCAAAAATAAGATAAATACTCACTTTAATTGAATCAAATGTCAGAGCGAGTGGCAAGAAGGATCTGAGAGTAGTTGTTGTACAAGATTGATCGATGTCACAACGTTGTTGTAGTGTACAAGAATGATCCGAGAGTAGTTGTGTGTATAAAGGCAGGAGTTTCATATCTTATTGATGTTGCAAACATGGTCCTTGGGGTATTATTGCTATGAAGTGACGAAATTACCCCAGCCGTTAACGACCAAATGGATGGGGAAAAGGTCAAAGGACCGGTCAACTCATTTCGGTCATCCACAGAGACGTCTGGTGTAATTATCGGCTTACTAGGACGAAACATGCAATTTAGCCATAACCACAAGGACCAAACATGTAATTAACTATGAATAAAAAGATTTAGACTTATCAACTCGTGTCGTAACATTTGTCATAAAAAGAATGTCAAACTTTTAAACAATCTTGAACAAGTCAAACTTATAAACTCAAGCTTGCATTAAGCTCAAATCATTTCCGGATCAGTCTATGAAAAATATTCATATATTGAGCAAAGATGGAGAATAAAGAAAAGGAAATAATGTAAAGCAATTGTGGGGTCAACCATAATTACAACTAAGCATTATTAATCGGCACAAACCAAACACATCATCCATATAAACACCCAAATACCCAATACAAATTAATGAAAACCACATGCAATAATAATGTGTCAATTGAAAAGAAACAACATTTATATAAATCCAATTGAAAAACCCATATAGGAATGAAGAATATTAAGACTAAATCAATGAGATTATTATGAAAATTCTATGTGCACGAAACCATTAATTAGTTGGCATAGCCCACTTAGTATGCACACTCTACCATGTGAACGACTCGAAACTTATATTATTATTTTTTTTATGAACGAAACTTATATTATATTCTTCATAGACATTTAGAATTATCATATTTGTTTAGAACTTTTTTTATCCCGACACACATATACACTTTTTTATCAAAAATTACACACTACCAACAAAATGTCTCAAATAATCCGAGTGTTTATTTTTCGATGATACTATGAATGAAAACAAATGAATAGTTTACTCACCGGTTTTTTTAATAGACGTCTGGCTTTGGTTATTCAAACATCTACTCCTACAATCCAAAAATAAAAATACCAACCGAAACCATATGGTATAAAGATCGTCACGGTGCCTTAAGACCGTCAAAGTGTCTAGCTTCATTGCTAAAAAAACCATTTTGAAACAACGCCTATTTATTTCGTAAACGATTCTGATGAACCGCGACCGCTTGTACCATTAAACCTACTGTTACTAGGGGTGTTATCGGGTCGGGTTGAGTCGAGTTTTGAATTTTAAAAACTCACCCGCAACCCGAACCGATAAGGAATCGGGTTATCGGGTTCTGATGGTATTCGGGTCGAGTTATATCAGGTCGGGTGATTCGGGTTATCGGGTGAACGGATTTTCAAAACTGATAAATACGAGAAGAGAAGAATAACTTGCTAGTGACAAAAAACTAGACTTCGTTAAAGCAACACGCATGTACTAAATATATAATTCACTTCATAAGGTCTCAACTTGATAACTAATTACAACCCACAATTGGTCACTGTCCCATTATTTGTTAATAGAAACACTTTGACGACACATTTTGACAGTATATCATGCAGAATTGAATTAAACTGTATATGAACTTCTTGGTATTGGGTTTTTAAAAAATAAAAAATAATTTTCGGGTCTCCGATAATATTAAATATTTAAAACAAACCCGACCCGATAACATTATCGGGTTATCGGGTTAGGGTAAAAACAACCCGACAATATTTTTTAACCTGATTTAACCCGACCCGATAAGCCTTATCGGGTTCGGGTTCGGGTCGGGTCAACTCGACCCTAGTGACACCCCTAACTGTTACACGAATGTGAATCATCATCCTACAAAACTTCTTCCACACTTCTCAATCTTTCAAGTGCTCTGTATCCGGTTGACCCTTCACCAATTGTAACCCAAACGCATTTGAAAAAAAACTAAGCACGTTTGTCTTCGTCATCTATATATCTGCAATTCTCTTTCATTTTTTTCCATATCTTTTTGGAATGTTTTGCTTCTGGTACATAATTTTTCGTTTTTGTTTTTATCTTGCAGGCTCATTCACAAAAGATGACATGGTGTTAATTGAAGAAGATTAAAACAAGGTGTTACATCTCTGACAGACTAACAATTTCAAGGTAAAAAAATTTAGCTTTTCGTAACCAATACCTATGTGTTTATTCGAAATTTAATTGATTAGCTTTTGGGTTTGATTTTTAGGGGTCTATAAGCTCAAATGTCATTGTGCGGGAACTCAATGACTTTCGTTCATAGGTCCGAGTTTAAATCTGTAAGTAATTTGTGTTTAGTTTCTTTAGAATGTTATAGGTAATCAATGTTTTGGGTTTTATGTGGTTTGAACGATTATGGCGCATTTAATTCCGTTCATGAGTTTGTTGGAATATATGCACATATTTTTTTTATCTTAAGAATGTAAAGACTAAATGTTTTGTAACAGCAGTGAGACGTTTTCAGATCTTATATCAAATGTGTGCAGAATGTAAATTGTTGGGATGTCTCATTAGTGTTGCATCATTGGATATGAAATTATACTATATATATAAAGACTAAGATCGTTCTCCCGAGGCATGATTAAATGCTACTCGGGTCAACGGGTCAACCCGCCAGCCGGAACCCAATCCAATATATTTTTATAACTTTTACACATGTCTGAATCCAGTCCAGATCATAAGGTACGTGTCCACCTTCTTCTACCAAATTCTTCCCACCATCAGAACTCATCTATCACACAACATTTCATCTTCTTCTTCAAATACAAACTGGACCACCGCCCTATTGTCTTCAATGCTACAGTAATTCTTATGCATTGTCTTCAATCTTTTCACCTACAAAAAGAATTGCATTCGTTGCTTCAAACTGCAGGTACGAGGTTTTTCTTTTGATATTGGGGAAAATATTAATTTTAATTATACCTTACTTTTTTTGGTTGTTTTGTGTTTTTTGTTTTAGGAAACTATATGAGATAAGATTTTGAGATCAGGATAAGAAGAGAAAGTCGGGTAAGACCAAACCATCATTTCTCTTTAATTTTTGGTTTTTCATACATTTAAGTTGATTTTAATGATATGTGTATTGATTACAATGATAGGGTGATTATGTTGTATACATAGGATGATGAGGTGTAGGGTGATTTGAGTTGCGGGTGTGATGTGAGAAGATGAGGATGTGGATGGTAGTAGGAAAAGAAAGAGGTTTTATAAAGTTAAACATCAAATTTATAAAAAAAATTAGGGGTTTTAGTTTTTTTGTTTTCATTAGTTGGAATTTAGGTTTATTTGTGTGATTCGGAAAATATTAGGTTCCTTATTTGTCATTATCATGGTCTTATAGATAGGTGTTTTAGGGTCCTTGATTGTGAATTGAAAATTTTATGAAAATATGTTTTGGAAATTGCATCCAGTAGTCGAGGATTACAGGAATAAGTTTTTGGGTGCAAGCATAGGTGGAATGTGAAAAATAGGATGGGTTTATGATGTTATGAGTGAATGTTGTTGCAACTTAGGTCAACTGATTTACGTCAACTGATTTAGTTATGATTTACATACAGTCCATTGTGACTGCGAACGCTTCATTGCCCCTTAAAATATTACATGAGCCTCTTTATGTGAATTCCAAACAATTATGCGTTGTTTAGGCAAAGTCGATCGCATGCCCGGCAAACCTCAAAGATAACCTGATAAAGAACATAAAGTTATTTAATTAAGAAATCTTATCGTTATGACATGTATTTTTGAACATAATGCCTAACACCCACTAAAGGTCAGGCTTCATGAGGGCGTTTTTACGATTATGTGACCAAATGCGGCCGGGAACATACAGTCTACAAAATTTATGTCTTTCTTTCAGTTCTTATGGACATTGAGTGACACTTTTTTACGAGTTTGTAGACCAGAACCTTCATATTTTATTACCTAATAAATATAGAGTTGTTTGTGTGCTAAAATGTTACGCAGGAAAAACGACTTTAGACGGCTTTTTCGATGATGATTTTGTTTTTGTTGCAGAAAAGTTGTTTTAGAATGATGTTTGGTTGCTAAAATGTTTGCAGCGATGCGTTTTTAAGATGTTTTGGGCTGCTTTATGATTACCGAAGCAGGTAAAGCTAAGAGTCGATGCTCAGGTTTGGTTGTATCTGATGTACAGACGAGCGACTCAAGAAATGGTTCTTTCTTTTATGTTAGACAATCAAAACATCATTGACAATAAAGACAAATTGTATTTATCAAATTGATCTTTAGCAAACTCTATACACTGCTAACATCAACACATATGTGGTAAGATGAAATCCTTGGTATCCATTTATTTTACTTAATGGTATACAATTTTTTTAAAAGATCGATATATTTAATGATATACGATTTTAATAAAGATTATAGTAATATATATTATGATGTTGTTTGCAGGCATGTTAAGGAACCTACGTCCAGGCTTAAATGGTCTTCCACAACCCAAGAATGAGTATCTGATAACTGTCCGATATGCTCACGAAGACGTTGACGAACCACAGAATCCAATTTCTTTATTCCTGAAGGCAGTTTTATAAAAGTTTAACCAAGGAACATGGATTTTAGGCCTGAGATACTTGCAAGCAGTTGGGGTAAAGAATTTGTGGCAGGAGGGTTTGGCGAGAGTGATGGAAATTGATAGTGTTAAGAGTTAGGCAAATAAGTAGTCCGTCCGGTCTGACTTTTAGTCTTCTCAAGAATGCTGCTCCTGTTACTTCCGTTACTTTTCAGGTTATCTTTCTTACTTTCGCACTTTATGATACAACATTTCATAGAATTATCGATTGGTCATAGGGCCTTTTATGTAATACGATTGTTTTAGTTGCTGCGAATTGGCAAGGCTATGAGGATAGGCTGATATAGGAGTTTACGTTGCAGTTGTTTGATCTAGGAAGGAGGATAGATGCATCACATTAATTAACCTCTTTTAGTAAAAAATGACGGGTAGCATATTTAGAAAAGCTAAAGAAACCTTACATTCCACCAAATTATAACTTCCATTCCTTAAGCTAAGAAAACAAGAAATAAAATTGTGCTTTAATTGTATCATACTTCATTGCTACTTCTCTCTCATTTTTCTATTACTACATCGCCCTTTCACCTCTTATGATTCATGCAATATATAAACTTGATTGTTCCTACAAAGTCGAGTTGTAAATAATTGTGTACATCAAACGCAAAGACAAAAATAAATAGAAATCCTTTTCTAATGACTGTTAAGAATTATTAGAATCTAATATTAAATCTTACCAACAGTCTGTAAGTAGAAGTAGGTAAGCCAGACAGTTTAGAAAATAATGTTTGGATTTGCTTGATACACATACTATAAAACTTCTTATATAAGTGGAAAACGTTTAAATCTTGGATTAATAACATGTTAAAATTTTGCACCATTGTGTTGTTTGGTTCATGTGTATGATGTATTTGTATGCGGGAATTTTTTGTTATATATATGGTGGTCACAATTTATATCGAAATATTTTATTTTTCCATTTTTTCTGTTATGACATCGCAGGATAGACTAGATAGTTTTACAAGTTCAAGATTTTGGTATGTTGTTAAGGGGACAACGGCACTAGAACCTGATGACTTAGCCTCTTTCGTGAACCGATACAGTGCCAAGAAGATAAGTAGTTGTTGCCTGTGCTTCGGGTCCCTGCTGGTGGTTTCAAAAAAAGGTACACGTACATTGATGCACCTTCGCAAATAAGAGGTACCTTCAAGTATTAAATTGTTTTTAAGTCAGTTTATTCACTTATCGTGGTGTTGGTTGTCGGTGTGTTCTCATTTGTAGCTATTAGGAAGGTTTGGCTGTGGGTTGTTTTGCTGAGTCTTATAGGAGTGTTTGGTTGAGGGTGGTTACACTGTTTTACTATAAGTTGTATGCTCTCACAAAATGAAGGTGCAAACTCATGTATGTGTGGCTACTGGCGAAAAAAAATTTGATTATGAAATAGATATCATGGTACAGATCTGGCGAATAAAGAACATGTGAAAAAGCATAGGCATGTCGAACAACAAAAGCTACAACAAAAATATATCAACATGGATTTAAGTTTTAGACACTTTAGTACTAACTCATGTATGTGTGGCTACTGGCGAATTGCCTACCATCATATTCTGATAATTAGTACCACTGCCGCTAACTGGATTTACACATAGTTGTGCGTGTGAACAGGAAGTGACCTATACAAAACTTTAATTAAACGCAAGGTAACCCAAGAAAAACTAAGTCATTATTTGATTACTGATAGGATTAAGTGTATATTATTAACTTTAGGCTCATTGGTTGAAGTAATTTTATGTCAGTAAACATAGTTTTATAGCCTCACCGATTTTAATTTCTGGTATAGAAAGCTTTAGCTTTTTTAAAGTGCTATATTTATGTGCATGCTATCTGATTTACACCTTTGCTTAATTGTATTGGCAGAATGAATGGCTTCGCAGTATTATTCGGAAGGTTTCTTCCCAGGATATCTGTTTCGTTCACTAGGTATGAGCTTTCTATCAGTCCCTCTAAGCTAATTTTTTTTTCGTTTTCATGAATATATTTTGAATAGGTAAAAGAAGAAGCGATCTCATTAATGCTTATATTGAATATCATGCCACGATTCTCCAATGACTATCATTCTGATGCTGTTCAAACCGGTCACATACAGAACACTTGCACACGCCCTCCAGTCTTGAAAGGTATGTGAAGTCTATCAACTTTTTTCTCATTGAAATTCTCGGGTAGTTTGTCTCGACTTCTTTTTTTGTGGCCATTGAATTTTTTAGGAAAAGAATCGGATGTATACAGAATTGCTTTAGCTTCTGCCAAACGCACGGCACACCCAAATGTTGATCCTGAGGTCTTCCAAATGCGGCATCAACTTGGTGCAAGAAATGTAAGCCAACAATTCGTGTGTCTTTGATTATAGGAGTCTACAGATTACAAACTACTGCCGAGGTGTATGCAAACTACAAGGACCAAATAGATATAGTAATAGTTTTTTATGTTCGAGATGATCCCACTACGTGTATATTGAACATAATCATCATGCCTGGATCCATTTAAAAGCATGGTTAACATTGGAAAAATGTCAACTATTTGGTCTTGCACACCAACATTTGATGGATGAGCATCTTCACCATATAAGTATTGTGACTGTCTTATTCACATCTTCCCTTTCATTTAGTGCTAAGATAAATAACCATGCCAATCGTTAGGTACTGATTATTGATGGTTTTCATATGTTACTTTTAATAAAACAGGAAGGGTTGTTCGACAAGGGAACAACAGAGTATAATGAAGTTGAAAGGCCCGTGGCGTATGCTAGAGTTTTGAGGACATGGTCTAGATAGGTCTATAGAAATATAGACCTGAACCGCACCACGGTCTTTTTTAGCAGCATGTCTCCTCTACATATTAGGTGAGTTGTCTAAATTCCATGTTAAAAAGAATTGTAGATGTTAAAAAACCTTTATAGAATCCCAGTCTGATTTAAGGTTATGCATCAGGTGAAATTGGTATGTATCAACTAAACCAAGCGTTTGTTCAAAAAAAAACTAAACCAAGCAGATAGCAGTTGGAAGTAAAGGTGACTTTTGTGCATGATTACTTATCAGGTTAACCAAGTTAGTTATTTTTATTAGCATAAAACATTGCTAATATAGAATTGTATAATATACCAGAAACATTTGCATGAAAAAAATACAATATATAAAACTAAATTTCGATGAGAGGTTTTTTTTGTCAAAGATTTGAATGGGATGTTTCAAAACACTGTATTTAACAAAATTTGATCATGTTCATTGTAGTATCCAAGTTTTACTAGAAAAGTGTTGTCCATGTACAAATTTCTAATCTTTTTTCACGTTTGGTGTGGTGATGAGAGGTAGGTTCAACATGATCCGGTTGAGATCCTTCAAAGTGTGAAGATGCGCATATCAAAAGCAATTGATAAAGCTACTGCTGATATAACTTTGATAATGGATTAAAAGCTATTGGAGTTACTCATAAGAGGGAGACTACTATTATTTGAATGATCAAGCCTGCACCAATTGATGGTTTGGCTGGGTTATCACAGGTACTTTTTTTTAATGCTTTTGGAGTATTTGTTTGCTTCTACACAGTTTTTTTGTACCTGTACAGTTTTTAAAAACTTCTAGCAACACATATTCTAATGCGCAAAATTGGAACTTTCAGGTATGCGCAAGCGTGTCATCAAAGTCTGCAAATATGAAAGACTTAGTCCAATGGAATGAATTATATGGCAAAGGAGGATCCAGAAAGAAAAAGCTCCTCAGTTACTTCATGTAGAAGATGTATTAACCCCGCGCTTAGATGTATTAACCCCGCGCTCCGCAGCGGAGCGCGGGTTGAAAACCTCGTTAAGAATAAATCAATGAGATTATTATGAAAATTCTATGTGCACGAAACCATTAATTAGTTGGCATAGCCCACTTAGTATGCACACTCTACCATGTGAACGACTCGAAACTTATATTATTATTTTTTTTATGAACGAAACTTATATTATATTCTTCATAGA
>BQNB010034359.1:0-51666 GCA_026074375.1 Tanacetum coccineum
TTTTACCATTAGTCTTATATTTCATATATGTCATATATGATACATATAATAAATGTCCATTTGTCCATCCAAGTTCTCATGTGTCCAACTTTTATAAAGTCCATTAATATACTTACAAACCACAACTTTAATATTTACCATAATTTACTAGTTTTACATATGGCTACTTTTATATACTTAAACCAAGATTGTACAAGATTTATATATCCTTTATTTCATGATATTACCATCATCATAATATGTGAGAAAGTGTACAAAATCATAATCACAAGAAAAATTATATTTTTCATGTTCAAAAGTATTCCTAATGGTGATTTCACTAAATAGCATATCATATATATAAAAACTCATAAACTAAGAACATAAAGGTTTAAGGTAGACCTTATGATGAATGATGATGATGAGAAACAAATGCTAAACCCGTGTTTAGCCTTAAAACCAAAGCTTGCACTTAAGAAAACCCTTATTTTCTTAAGAAAACCCTAATCTTGCTTTTCTTGATTATAACTTGCAAATGGTGATTCAATGGTTGGAAACACCTTAGAATGACTTATAATAGGTGTGTATAAGTGTGTATGGGTTGTATAAAAATTGCTATGGATTTAGAAGAGTGCTTGCAAATTGCCGAAGCATATAGAGTGAGTAAAAGGGAGTATTGTTTTGATTTTTGCTAAGTGCTAATGTATGTAAGTTACTTCTCTTATGTATAGGTATAAGTATGGTGCAAGGTATGGTCTAGGAGTCAAAGTATGGTCCAAGTAATGGGTCAAAGTCTTAGGTATGGCCATGGTATGGTTCTTAGTCAAAGTATGGTAGGAATGGTGTGCCATAAATGAAGTATGGTATACATTTTGACCAAAGAAAGAGTTTTGTCATTTTTCAAGTATATCTTTGTATATGTTGTAATATTTTCGGCAAAATAACCATATACATGATATATTTATGTAATTTTTATGTATTGGGTATAAAAGTGGGTATTTGTTGAAGCGTAGGAAAGTTTTTGTGGTTCCGGGAGTGCCTAAACGCAATTTATCGCGAAACGTATACACTTTACGTATCCGATAAAAATAAAATGAACAAAGTTAATAATTATTCTCAAAATAATTATATAACTCTTGCTTGATGTAAACATTTAATTATTTGGTGCTCGTTTACATTGAACGCTAATTTTTTTGGCGTACGCGATTTAACTTAACGTTTACAATTTAAAGCAAACACGTACAATACTAAAAATAAATAGTACATTTATTGACGTCGTCAAAGACTTGAAAACACAGGGTGTTATACATTAATATTTTCAGACCGTCCGGATTGGTGACCCTAGATAGTGCTACATACAGCTGTCCATGGCTGAACACGGGATTTGGCAAATACATGCCGACATAATTAAGTGACTGTTGGATTTTATTAATTGTCATTGCGTAGCATGGCCTTACTGGGTACTCTCGGCGTTTCAAGACAAAGGGCCATTTGGACTGTGTCGACATCAATATGATCATGTTTATAATGACTGTGTCGCCCATGTTTGAGCCAATTAGGATTTTTGCTTTAAGTACAAATTCACCAAGTTCAGTAATTATGAGACGGGTACTATTGCATAGGCCCTGGCTTGGATTAACATTCCTCAATATCATGATAGGGGGTTCCTTTTTAAGGTTAAGGCGTGTGGGGGCATTCCTGGGAAGTTAAGCGTATTTAAGAATTCAACTGGGTAGAGGTGATGTTGATCGAGTGTATCAGTTGATGCTTTGCATATCTCGTCTGCACTGTTGTAGGTTATAGACTCACCTTGTCACTTGTCAAACATATATGCGTTTATTGCGTCCGCATAATCATTTCTAGGAGTTAGGATTACCCTTTCTCTTAGATATGCATCGTCCTTTTGTCTTTCAATAAAGTTAGGATACATTTCTACAACTATCTGCTCAATTAGTGAATTTGATGAGTTAATAAGGAACCTTTCAGGAATCTAAATCTAGGTTGCCTCATCTTCTCTATCTTTTATTTTGGCAGGTAGTTTACTGTCACCGATGGCCAAAACCCATTGATTAAAATCTTGCTTTCTAGTATCAAGTTCGCCGTTAGCATAATACTCATTGACCCTCATGCTCCTTATAAGTGTGAAAACCTTGTAATGTTTCCACAATTCTGAATGGTTGATACACGTCTGTATAATGTCTGACCTCTTGCCTTTCGGTATCACCAGTAGTATTTGTCTAAAACCACCCCCAAGCAACACTGTCAAGCCGCCAAAGATTTTGTTCCTGTTTGCTGGTGCTGGGTAGCCCAATATATCTCTTAGTGTCTTGTCCAATGCTTCAAATGCATATTTTTGCGTCATTGGTGCTTCATCCCAAATGATGAGCTCAACTTCTTGCATAAGCTCCACTAAGTGTGTATTCTGCTTTATGCCACAAGTGCTGTTTTCCAATAATTCTAGTGGAATAACGAACCTGCTGTGAGCAGTCCTTCCAGCAGGTAGCAGCAAGGAAGCAATCCCTAAGTCAAAGGAATAAAATAGTTAGGCGTGAGTTATTTTTCATTATTTCCTAGTTAGTTAGTAAATGTGTTTAAAGTGGTTCACCTGAAGAAGCAACGGAAAGGACTATCTTCCGTTCTGATCTTAGCCTTGTAATGATAGTTTTGTATAAAAAGGTTTTCCCGGTGCCACCTGGCCCATAAACAAAGTAAAAGTTGCCTTTTTTATTATGCACGGATTCAACAACTTCTTCATAGATTAAACGCTGATCAGGGTTTAACTGGGAGTGTAGTTGCTGATGTTTAATTTTGCTCTTAATCATATCAAAGGCTAGTGCTTTCCTTATCAAACGATTGTCCATGTTTGTTAGCAACTTAGTGTTAGGTCGTGACAGTCTTGGAATTCTGTTAAAGTCCTTCCATTTCTATTCAACACCTCTTGAATTTATACCAAACAATAATTCTGAATCTATTCGACTGTTAGCTGCAAGTCAGGGTATATAAAGAGCTTGCGTTTTAGGTATAGAATGTCTTTTGATAAAACTTTCCAGGTTTCTTCCCATAGTTTTAGTGGGCGGCTTACGTCACAGAATAGTAAAATGGTTACGAATAGGTCACGTAGTTGGGGACCTAATGCCCACAAACTTGCTTATTGTATAGCTCGAGTCCATTCACTGTCATCATTCAATAAGACATAAGAGAAATATGCCTCCTTTAATGTCGAGCATACTCTTTTGTTAACCGTGAGCAGCTCATTGAAATTTCACGTTCCCCTCACAACATTTAATAACATCCAGAGGAAGTATCCCTCACCTGAGGCCGGGGTTGAGTAAACAATCCTACCAATGAATTTCCTCTATTTTCGGGGTTGCCACATTTTTGTGCGTTCATGCCACACATAATACTGCGGTATTTCAGCATATGTTCGTTCCCTTGCTAGTGGGTGCCATTCATTCAATGCAAACCAATCGGTAAACATGGTAACGTTGATACCTTCCCTTTCCAGCAAAGCTGGCAAGCTTTCAGAGTCGCGCAAAGTTACCGGCTGCTGATTTGGCAGATGGGAATTTAGCTTCATCACGGACGGGTAGGAGTAGTGGATATCAAATGATAACATGCACCAGACAGCTTCACATTGTGCTAAATATCTGTAATTTAAGTAATTCTTGATTTCGTCAACTACCGTAAATTTCTCCGGGGTGACACCCTGGCCATTTGTCACGTTTTCCTGTATAACTATCGTTGCTCTGTCCGGACCTGCATTCAGGTACTTAAATAAGTACTTAATGGCCTTTGATCGGTTGCACCATTCGACGATAATGTGTGCTTAGTATTTCAGATAACGGTTGTGTGGCACCACATATCTGTTATCGAAGGTGAACGTACCCTTTTTAAAAGTCACCTTATCATCTCATCGATGGTAAATAGGATAGCCATCTTGGTCAATTATTGTTTCCTCATAATGTGGTTTCGGAAAATGCTTGGAACATTTGCCTTCTACATTACACGCAGCGTATCTGGCATCTTTTCCACAGGGGCCGAGCAACATATAGTCTGTCACAGCCTTGTATCCCGCGGGGTCATTCATGGGTGATGGCAGTTCAGCTGAAATTATATCATTTATGTCCCCCGGTGTTTTGCATTTACAGTGGTCTTCGAGCCATAGCAGAATATGCGCGTGAGGTAGCCCACGCTTTTGGAATTCAATAACATAGACAACTGTAAGCAAGTGTAACAAAAGTGTTAGCTTTGCATATCATAGTTTAAAAAAAGTAGGCAACTCAGTCTTTAGTAGGCAACGCGTATTACCTGCGCGACTCCCTAAAAATTTAGTTCTTTGTCGGGTCCTCTAATAATTCAGTTAGCTTGAGCTTAAAGACCCTGGTCCCCACCTCCAGCGGATCATGGGCACGCTGCCCAGGCACGTGTGCGAGCATCTCATTTATTTCAGGCCACTTTGGGTTGGAAGTAAATGTGATGAAAATGTTTGGTTTCCCATATGCTCGGCATAAAGCCATTGCGTCTTGGTAATTCTGCATCATATATCTTGGGCCTCCAGTAAAAGTATGGGGCAAACCAATTTTTTTCCAAGGCCTGCTGCGTTTGTGTCACCCCTCGTAATAGCGTCGCCCACATTGTGGTACAGATCTACCCGCAAGGTGTCTTGATTGTTTCTCGTCTAACTTAGCCTTTGTTCTTCAATGGTAATGTATGCGTCCACTAAATACTGCTGGAATAGCCTCCCTCCTCTAAGTAAAGTGGTTCCCTTTGTCTGTATTGAATAACGTATGCATAATACTCTTTCATGGTGACATAACCTCTTTTAGTTTTGTGTAACCCTGTGTTCCTATGATACGGAATCTGATCATGATACCCATCTTCTCCATATGGGAATAACAAAGGATATTGGAGGGCCATGTAGGATGGGTGTAACTCTGAGATCCTTTTCGGCCGACCATCTTTTGTGTTTACAATGATATCTCGTGTAGGGTCCTCGTACCCAAAATCATTTGTAATCAATGATGAAACTTCTGCAACGGTAGGTGTGTTGTATTGCCTTGAACTTGTTCTCTCGGAAAGCAGGCGCAACTCCATGTTCAAAGAAGTATGGGAATGAAACCAATCCCTTGCCATTCAAAATGCCTTGGCGATGGAGCTGTTCTGATCCAACATTTGAATGAGGCTCCCTACTATTGTCCTATCCACGCCCTCCCTAGTTTCACTATCAATAAACACACCCAAGCGGTTCCTAACCTCATTGTGTGTATTAAAGAACCACAGTTAAGCATACCTAGGCTGAGTGCCCTCTTTAGGCAGGAGAGACACATATCTATGGTAATTCTGCCTATTTATGCGGAATGTATAGAGACCCCTCCCCACATTAATAGAATGGTCGATCCTGGCTCCAAAGGATGTGAAGCAAAACATACCATTATAGACTCTAATCTGGTCCCTAAACCGGGATGTTGCAGACTGGATATAGTCTAATAGCCTTTTTAATGGTTCTGGTGTTTCATTAAAACGGGGCAGTAAGACTTTACCTTTTTGGCAACAGAGTGAGAATGTTGGATTTGCAATCCTATTTCCTTTGTTATTTCTTTCCTCATACCACATGGTTGCATTGCAACCATGACATTCATAGGATGGAGCACCAAGGCTATGGTAAGAAACTTCAATCCCTGTTAATAGCATCAGTTAGTGCACATGTATATGTTCATATCATCAATAGTGGGTCGTAACGGTGTCTGTAGAATAGGAAGATAAATAATGGGTAAAATAACCCGCTAATGATAAAGCAGCTGGCTTGCGTGCTTTTCTAGCTGGGGAAAATGGTTACGGCAAATGTTTAGAGTTTTTAATATTTTTTAAAACAAAGTGAAAATGAGTGCTGTTTTATAAATCAGGCACCTGTTGTTCTCGGAGCTGTCTGGGGAAAGGGACGATCAAGAGTATTGACTGTTGCCTTTCTTTTTATATGTGCACTGCCTTTTGCTGGTGCCGATGAGGTTCCTAACGTCACAAAGTCAGTTTTACACAAAAGTATATGACATGTTACTATTTTAGATACACATATTAGGCGTGACTGGAATCCAAAGAAAATGTGTGTGCTTACCTGTGTTTGAAATGCGGATGTCTGATAGTTTCAGACCACAAAAACTCTGTATGTTCCCATCCCATCTAATGATTGTATTTGAATGGACGATGACAGATGTATGCAATATGTTGGAGAGCAACGGGCGATCGACATGGTTGCTGCCTGAATTCATATCTGCCTAGAGAGTGGCCACAAATAATATGACCTTACACCTATAATTTAAAAGGGTGACATTAGAAGGCAAACAGATAAATAATTAAGCCATTTATTACCCAGACTTATGCAATTTCACATTCATAAATGAGGAGTTTCACAAAACCACTTCAGCTTGAATGAAGCCTTGATAGCACATCCCCCTGGAGCACATGGTTAGCTGCAACCCAAAAAGCGTTTAGGTACAACTCCATTACCTTGCTACATCATAACTTTACTTTTGTTTGTAGTTTTAGTAATCTTGCAGCACAGTTTCCAGTTCCTTTCCATGCCATAAATTTACTTTTATTTATAGTTTTATTATTCTTGCAGTATCATTTATTTGCAACCTGCCAGCCTGCCTATAATATTGTGACAATAAGAATAATGTGATCCACATTGCATTTCATCACAATCTATATTATCCATTGTTGACTTGCATGTTTGCCATCCTAAAGTGTGACTTCCTTGCATATTTGGAATTCTAGAATGTCATTTCCTTATTACATAGTCTTTGCGAATAAGTATCTGCTAGTCAATTTGTATGCATATTTAATAGTGTCAATGTGTCCTAAAGTTTGGCCAATCATTTTCCAAACATGGAACCGATACTGGTACTATTAGAGCGAGCAAAGGACAATTGATGATCAACCTGGATATATTTAGCATTCTTGAATGTAATTTCCTTAGTGCATAGTCTTTGCAAATGATTATCTGCTGGTTAAGGATTATGCATATTTTTTAGTATGAATATGTCTTAAGAATTTGCCAATCAGTTTCTGAATATGCAACCAGCGTTGACTATAATTAGGCTGTGCGCGCGTGAGGTTAGGTGTATTGATTTAGTGGTACTGTTAGAGTGACCACGGGATAATTGATGATAAACTTGGATTTAGTTATGAATCAAAAACTGAATCTTACATAGTATAAGATTAAGCAAGTACCATTACTATTGCTTGAGTTGAAAATAGTTCAAAATGACAGAAACAGGCCTAACATTGCTAAACAAAAGCATGGCTATGTGCGGCACAACAAATGAACTAACATTTGGGGCCTATTTATTTTTTCAGCCTAACTACATAAGACTTGGCTGCGGTGCTGTTTCTGTCCGCTCCTATTATTGCTAACCTTCGCCTGCCGAACTCAAATTGCTCACTCCGAGTCTTCTAACACAACCCTAGAATAATAAGGAAAGCAAAAAAGGCTATCAGTGTTCACCAAAGTTTCAGGCGGTGGTGAAGTATATGTATTTTAGCACACCTTTTCTTTTTCCTCGTGTCTGAAGAACACCCCATGTCTTCTCCTTTGGGCTGGCTCTCAGCAACAAAAGACTCCTCTGCGTCGGAGTCTTCAAGCTCCTCTCTAACATAACACACCCATACACGACAAATTAGTAATTGTAATTTAAGTGGCCAGATGGGTATAATGACTTTCCAAGGTAAATTCAAAGAAAGTTTAATAAGTGTTAGCGGACCTCCCATGCTTCTTGGTTTCACTCAGCTTTGAAGGAGTGGTTACCGACAGGCCTTTGTTTTAATCTTTTGACCATAGGGGCCTTAGAGTCTGCTTTTGCAGCAACCATCCTAGAATTGGAACTCTCCTCAACAACATCATCTGTAACAACTCTCCAGCAGGTGAAGCTCTCATAGTTCCCATGTTCATAGTATGTGTGGGATTTGAGCTCCAACGTATGGCTTGTTCCCACAATGTTTGCCAAGGTGATAGGCAAACCGGAGTGCTCTTCTTCGTCTGGCAGCCGCAAATCAATATGCGTATTTGATAAATTGTACAGACTGCAAAAATATACCTGCGTTTGAGAGGTCACCATTGAGGCAGCGGAGCATTTCAACAAACTTGTCGCTGTTTCATCAAACATAACGACCACCGTCTTCGCGGTGTCATCAGATACTTCTAGCTCGAGCCTGTACCTGCAGGTTCAAAGTTAGACATACATAGAAATAGGGTTAATGAGTATACTTTTATGCTCCACGGCAAACAAAAGGACACTACATTACTTAAGAACAGGGTACTCCACTGCGCTATCACATGAGTCACACCAAAATTGCCCCGCCTTGCAGGCGATGTTGCCCTTCTTACATTTCTCACCCCTACGGGATGAGAAATTCCAACACTTCTTTGTTCTAATCTTATCAATTTTCACCTCACAATGGAACGTGGAAGTCTGGAAACACACTTACGGGTTTACTATACTTATACAAACAATTTAAACAAAATAGTATATTCAAATGGAGGTTGCTTACATCATATATTTTATTTCTTGCCCACATCAGCAAGTTTTCAAGAGTTCCAGGCTTTGGCAGGGCGTTGTCACCTGGGAGAACTTCTTTAGTCAATTCCAAACCACTACAACACATAAGAATGTCAAGCATTAGATGTCTGTCACAGTCTAACAATGAGAGCGACCATATTAACGACGCTTACCTATCATCAGTCTTCAACCTCCTTAACACGAGGATCTTCTAATCGTCGATAATCAGGATGAGGATGTGCTAGACAAATAAAGCCTATCTGTAATGGAAAAAGCGTATGTTAAGAAACAAAATATCGTCATAACCTATGGGAAAATGTTAAAACATAACAGGAGTTACTATTGTAAAGCTTCACGGAGACGGCAGTAATGACAATCGGGTACAGCCCGACATGGCAGGTCCTTTTTTCAATTAGCTTGTCGCCTTGAGCACCCCACAACGTAACCCTTATTTGCTGGCACCTATACAGAAATTAGAGGGGGATCCACATAATATCAGTCGCTCGCTTGCTTTGCACTGGGTTAGTTTTGAGGTTAAATGTTTCTTTTTAATTACGCAAAACATAGTATAACTTGATAATTCAGTTGTCGTGTTGTGAAGAAGAAGCATAGGGTGGTGTATTTTGGGGTTAGCTTAAATGTATTTGGTAATTATGCAGCGTGTGGCTTAAAAAAATACTTTCTGCCGTTATCATGATATGTTGTGCAAGTAGTTTGAGGATTGGCTAATGCCAAGTAGGAGTCTGCAAAAATGTTGGGACTATATTAATGCATTATGAGATTGTCACGTATCTGTATAGCTAAACCGATGGTACTTTGAGTGAATTCAGAAACTAATAATAGGTAAACAAAATATATAGAACATGCGGTTAGCCAAATAGAAGTCTAGTGTCCGTGAACCTGTCCTTTGCTGCGTAGTCCTACCCACGTTGGTCACGTACCCAGCAGCTGCTGTAGGAAATTTTAAATACACAACTATATCACTGGTCTGCCACATGTTGCACAATATTTTTTATGATAACCAACAAATACTCACCAACTAAAAATTTGTTATTTGTAGGTTCAAGGTCATCAATTTCAACCAACTGAAAAGGATAACGATTGAAACCTTTAGATTTTATAAACGATTTCCGAACATTTGTATCACCATCAAACTCCAACATAAAATCAGCAAATCTCATCACACGGAACTATTCCTTATTAGGCTGAACCGAAAAGTTCTTTACAGAGTAAATCCCCCTTCTTTTAGAAACAGAAAATTATGAGCAATGTTGCTCCTTGCGGTGCAATGCATCAAATTTCATTGCAATATTCTTCCGTTAGACTATGACCTGCAGAGTTTATAAAGAATCATAAAAATTAGACCAAACCTCTTTGTCAGAAACAATGAAGTCAGTGCTGAGATATCGGCCAGTAGAAGAGTTGACATCCCACATACTGCAAAGCATAACCATAATAGTACCCGTAGCCCCAAGCTCGAGTTGGTTCAGCATAACCTCTGGTTCGTTGCGTGATACAAACATTGCTTTCGACATCTTCCAGTAGGTTTCAGATGTAAGGAGGGGAATGTTCGGCTGAAACTAATATGATTATTGGTGAGGAGATAAACCCTTGAACATGTAATATATGCAGGTCATCATTGGAACCTATGTAAATGCCTGTAACTGCGTAATTGTTTGCATTCTATACAGACTTGAATGGCAATCAAGCCTAGCATCTTTTGGCATTCTGTAACCGCATAAACCTTCAGGTGCATTCATGGCTGTGTTAATGAAACATTACTCGCATCTACAAAACGCAGTTTACAACTCATGGTTGTGTTAATGAAACATCTACAAAACGCAGTTTAGGAATAGAGAACTTGGTTGCGAGATCATTAATACAACCAATTGAATGCAAAAACTGAATCTTATATAGTATTAGATATAGATAGGTCTTTTGGAATGGATTCTCTAAAAATGTACGAGATTGAGGCTCATTTGGACAAAGAACGGAAGAAAAGACAAAGTTTGAGCTTTCTGACCGACATCCTTAAACCATCTCCAGAAGTGTCAACAAAGTAAGATTTTGAAAATTTTAATGACGAGTTAGTGTGTTGAGACAGGTATCATGACGCCATCACACCCACGATCTAATGCCGTCATACAGAGTCAGTGCAAAATAAATCCTAAACGAGTCAGTGAGCTGACGACATCACAACCATAAGCTGACGCTGTCACAACCCTAAAGACTATATATATTTTTGCATTGTTTCATATTTTGGTGCGTAATTACCAGGAAACAACCCCTAGACGATCCTAAGTAGGGCTGTAAACGAACACGAACAAAACCTTGTTTATATTCGTTCATTTAATTTTAACCGGACAAATAAACGATCACGAACGCTTAAACGAACGAATTTTCTTGTTCATGTTCATTTATGAAGAAAATAAATTGTTCATGTTCATTTATGTTCATTCATTAAAGAAATAAACGAACCTTAAACGAACATAAACGATCGAACATAAATGAACGTAGAAAAAAACATAAACAAATATTAATTAACGTCAAATTATGCATAATATTTTGTTATATAAGTGTTGTTTTGTTTAAACATACGAGTTCTAAAAGTATACAATTAAAAGATATGATATACGAACATAAACAAATAAATGAACATAAACGAACGTTAATTAACGCATAATCGGACGTTCACGAACATAAACGAACGGACGTGACTTTTGTTCATGTTCGTTCATTTAACTAAACGAACGTAAAATAATGTTCACGTTCGTTCATTTAAAAAATAAACGAACAAAAACCAACTTTTTACAGATTGGTTCATGAAATATTCAATGAACGTTCAGTTCATTTACAGTCCTAATCTTGGGCATGATTTTACCATTTTCCAGCGTTGTAAACTTCATATAAATTCAAGATAAGTTTGGCTATTTCAACTCAATTTTGTTTATTGTTTGTTTTGATTTTTTCTTTGCTTCTATCTTAATTGGTATATTAAGCTAGATCTTTTATTATTTACTTAGGATTTGCAAGAAACTTGTGTGGTTTATAATTCTTAAATCCTATTGATTATTTGTTTGATTGTATGTGTTATATTTTGAGGCAATTGGTTATGAAACCTGACTAATAACCAATCCCTCTAATTGATTTTTTACATAACAAATAGCTAAGATACTTGAATCTTAAATTAATTATCCGTCTGTAGCGTGAGGTTAATCTACACGTCCCCTAGTTAATAGACTATAAAAAACGAACTAACTATATACATGAGTTTTAAACTTGTGAGGTTAGTCTTTACCCCTTGTAGTTAGACTGGTTTTCAAGCGATTGTTAAACAAAGCGTGACAATTCAATAGGTAAAATTGGATAGCTAGCAATGAGTAGTGTACCCTAGGTAAATACATTTTCCCTCACACTAATTCGCACCAGATTTACTTTTATCCTGTTTTTTATTTTTTATGCATTTAGGTTAGTAAATAGATTAAATTAGTCTATCTCAAAACCGATGATTTCACTTGCTTCCTAATAAACATAAATTACCAAAAATAATCTTCCCTCGCCTTTAGATCAAATTGTCATATATTTCGAGCATAACTCACTATTTCCATAGATAACAATCTTCCTCCGATCTGGCATATACTACACTACAATTGTTAGCTGCACTTTCTAGGGGGTTGTAAAACTTCAGTGGTTGCAACTGTCGTATCATGTTTTTAGCGCCGCTGCTAGAAAATAGTTTAGGTTTCATTGTCTATTTCGTTTGGTCTAACTCACAAGATTCCTATCGAGTGGGTGTTCTGTTTTTATTTTTGCATTTTCACGTAATCTATCTCTTCTTTGTGTTTTTGTTCGTGATTTCTATTCGCCGCCATAGAGGATGCGAATCCACCACCCATTCCACCAATTCCACCCATAACACCATGGACCCGCACTTTATGTGAGTTTTCACGACCAAGCCACGAGGGCTACCGCAACATCATTAAACTGCATGAAGTAGCCAATGTTTCTCACTTGCGATCCGAAACCATTTTGTTTGGTGCAAAACGGATATGCATTTCATGGACTTAGGTCCGAAGACCCAAACCAATACCTTAAGGAATGTCTATTTTTAAAAAATTTAATCGACCTTAATTGTGACTCGCGAGAGATGACGCATTTGCGTCTATTTTAATTCTCTCTTAGAAATCAAGCTAGCAATTGACTTGAGTGCCACTAACATTTTTCCATTTACTTTATCATACTTTAAATTTTTTCTTTTTAGTGTATCACACTCAAGCTGTGTATATTATTAGACCATTTTACCCTTACTATTTACACACTTTCGATAACTGATCTAGGATAAAATGTTCAAAATAATACACACAACTAAGGGTGAAAATGAGCCGACCCGCTCGTAAAAGCTCCAGATCGGATCGGTAAAAAGCTTAAATGAGCCGACCCTAAGAGATCTCGTGTCCGAGCTCGAGCCTAAGCTATGGCAAATTTATTAATCGAGCTCGAGTCCGAGCTTTATATACGAAGCTCGATTGGCAGCGCGAGCCTAAACGACACTATAACGATTTAAATATTAAGTATATATAATACGTTATATATTTGTATAATTGAAGAGCTTATTAACGAGTTCGAATGAGCTTATATAATTTATCACGAGCGAGCTCGAGTTCTGGCAAGTTCGGCCTCGGTTCGGCTCATTTTCATCTCTAGACGCAACTAAAATATGATAGACCAAGATGATAAAATTCAAAAATACGCTACACCAAGATGAAAATTATTTAATATGCTAAAAATATTAAAAAAAGAAAATAAGCAAGTAAATACATTTATAAATTATTAGCCTGTTAAAATAAAAATAAACCTTTTAAGCTTTTCTTATAACTTTTTCATAACCTCCTTCAAGTAAAGCAAACAAATGTTGAAAGTACGACAAGTTATGTACAACTAGAAAGTAAGAAATTATTTAGTGACGGTAAAGCTATAAAATATGTGGTGACAACCTGGGGAAGTCGACCGAGAAATACAGAATCTAGTCTGGATTATGGGCTGGGTGCGTGCTTAACTCGTGCCGCTGCCAACTTGACCTTCACTAAACCACCCTTTTGTTTTCATCGTGTGTTTGTTTTGAGGTTTAGGATTTTAAGGATTGAAAATTGATGTAATAACTAGTGTTTGGTTAAGTGGTTTAAATCTTTTGGTATTTTACGTAATATTCTGATTTTTTTACCAAGCTTTTTTTACCGTCATTTGTATTAAACAAGCGAAAAGCGAAATGAAACATTACATTTGTTTTTTTTAAAGCCAACATATATGCATATAAAAATATAAACTGTGAAAGTACATACACAAAGAAAAAAGAAACGTGATCAAACTAAAACCCGCCTAAGCCTAAACTATAAGAAACAAAAAGAATCAAGAAGTGTTGTACACAAACACTTCCTACTAACACTAACGACATTTAGACTAAAACAAAATGGGCTGTTTATAGACCAAAAAACACCCAAAAAGTCTATTGACACTTCCACATGACTCAAAATGAAACAAAATATCAACTGGTAAGCCTTTTAAAACTTACATGCACGAGCGGGATCCGAGCACCAATCCAACCAAGACGTAATTGCACCTTTTAATTTTTTCGAAGCCCAATTAGATGAAATAATTTGTAGTTCATCACATAGCATACTAAAATTGGAGACTTTATTTTCGAACACCCTTTTGTTTCTAGCATCCTACACAAGATAAACCATTGATCAACACACCGCTTGCCAAATAATTTGTTGCTTTTTGTTAAAACTGCTTTTACCCTTGTGATCAAGTATGTCGTCAAACGAAACTATATCATAGTTTCCCATATGCCCACCATTTAAACACACTTTCCCAACTCTTTATGACATGGGAGCAATGGATAAAACATTGTTCTAATGATTTAGTAGCGCTACCGCAATGAGGGCAAAGACTTGAATTAAGATCTATACCAATATGATGAAGCCGTGACAAAACTAGTAATCTTCTTTGTTGAAGTCTCCAAATCATGATGCACACTTTCCTCTGGACTGCTTTGTTCCATTATGTTTCTTGAGAACCATCCGCTGAATGTTAACAGCATCTTACTTTCATTTGCTTATAGTAACTCATCGCCGTTAAAAAATTCATATATCATATATCGCTCAAAATGAGTTTGTATTGTTAACATTAGAGAATTCTAATTCATCATTTTTTTAATCAGTTGAATATAATATATCGTTTTATGACATGAGTATTTTTTTTATGTAAGTTGATCACTTGATAAATCAAGACCTGTACTCGTGACCTGTTGTCCTAAAAAACTAAAAAAGTATACTTCTTCCGTATTTCCATAACATCTGGACCTCACATGCAACCACATCAACATCCTCTATAAATACCATGAATCTTAGCACCAAAAGAATCGCCAAACTCATATCTATCTTTTTAACACTGATAACTAAGGGTTCTATATCTCACTAGCTAATACTTTCTAAAATATATCTACTTAAATTAAAATGGCTAGCTGTTGTAAAACCCTTTTGGTTTGTGTGTTGCTTATGTTACTTGTGACCAGTGAGGTGTTTCGAATGAGTGATGCAAGAAAGCTTGGTGAAAACTTTAAGGAGGGGAAGATGGTGAACGCAGAAAATAGTAGTGCAAACCCTAGCCAGATGCCACCTTCTGGTGTTACGATTAAGGAAGGGGACTTGGACGCTTTTCGGCCCACCACACCTGGACATAGCCCCGGAGTTGGCCATTCCATTCACGACTAGCAATATCAAGACTAGCTAGCTACTTGTACGAGGCGGTATTGATCACCTTAGTTATAGCAAAGGGACTTGTTAGTGTTTGGTTTTCATTTCTAGCTAGGTTCGTTATTATTCAAGAAGATGTAGATATTTTTTTCATTTCTTTCTATGTTGCAATCCTCATTGAAATCAAGCTTCTTTCTCAAATAAGTTATCATAGTGCCTATGAATTACAACATATTTTTTCCATAATGCAGTCCCAATAATGCATTTATTAGCGTAACATGATATATTGTTTATTAAATGTAGGAGCTATATGCAATGCACGGTAAATGTAGTTTAAATGAGAAAAAGATAGATGACAAGTCTCTCAATGGGATTAAATTCTCATTACACTGAAATGTACATAGAATGGGGGTTTAATTAATGGAGAAATGCTTACGAGAGCTCGGTGTTAAGAAGCAATATATAGATAGACGAGGTGTAATAAATCAACGAGAAGACACAAAATATTTTAGGAGTTCACTTAAGATGATTTCATATAAGGACAAAAGTTCCACAAGGAACAAGGTCAAAAAAAAACATATAGATGCATCCTGACCATTCATTTTTTTTAATTATCAAAATGATCTAACGGTGTTGAAACAATGATACATCCCGCCTGTTTTTCATTTCATCTCATTTTCATCTAACCTAAAACACACACACACCCCTACCCTCCCTAATCGGAACCCTAATACATCACCACCATCACCATCGGAACCCTAAAACATCACCATCGAAACACATCACCACCATCACCATCACCATCATAACCCTAAAACATCACCATTGGAACCCTACTATCACCATCGGAACACATCACCACCATTATTGGAACACAGCGCCACCATCACCACCATCATCATACTCGGAACCCTAACATCAGCGCCATCGTGAAAACAACACCACCATCGATCAAAATAAGCATTTAAATGGACATACGAGAAGAAATCCGACTATCAAAAGAGGATAAGTTGCCAGAATCATCTGGTTTGCCTCATTCCGGTCAACAAAGTAAGTTTTTTCTTTTTTTTTTGTTCGTTTGTTGCTTATTTTTTGTGCTTATTTGTGTTTTTAGGGTTATTGTGTTTTAGATAGATGATAGTGCTTATTATGTGGTTGTGATGATTATGTTTTTTGTTAAGGGAGTTAGTTAATCGAAATGAGTATTCTATGACAATACAGTGTTTTGAATTTGCTGTGGGCCGTGAAAGGCGAAAAGTGAGCGAGTTCGGTTATTAGTGTGTTAGGAAGGTTAGGGAAGATTGAGTTGGCGAAAAAGGTTTTCGAGCTTATGGTGCTCAATGCTCACATTTGCTATCACTTTGGTTATGTGTCTCATAGAAGATGAGGATTTTGTCAAGAGGTTGCGATCTACTTACACTTTGGTCTTGGTATGAGTTTGACGTCACGTAGATAGTATAAGATATAAGACACAAGTTTGGGTTATTCTACTTCAGCATCAAGTTCGTTATACTTAGTTTTCTTCATCAGTAATCATTACATAGAGCTTATAGAATTAAAGATTCATGAAATGGTTAACATATGGTTTTTAGGGGAAGCTTATTGTTAAAATATTTAACCATTTACATACCACCACATGAGGTAAAGGTTTTTGCTACTGTAAGTCATTATTACTACTGCTAATTTTAGTTTCTACTACTCAAGTTCATTTATCTTAAGGTGCATCATAGAGGGTAATTTGAGTTGTTGGAAGGCTGGATTAGAAGTGTGATAGTGGTTTGTGGTTGTCGAAATCAAAGTTGCATACTTTATTCCCCTATTTGATTATGACAAAAAGGGGAAGAAGATTTACAAAAAAGATGTGCAACTTACAGATCCTTGGTGGAATTGCATGGATCCTTATTCTTTCATATATATTAGCTTCAGGGGAAGTTTGTGCTTATATGGGCTTGTCATTATCAACTAGGGTAAGATTGTTGGGAATTATATTTGAGTTGATGAGACAAAACATATGAAAATGAAGGAATTAAAAGGCAAAGGAGGAATTCTTCAAAAGATGGAAGATTTTGAAGATTCTAAAGATAAACTTAAATGATTAAAAGATTTATTAATATCTTTATTTGTTTTTATCCTTTGTAAACCTAATATCTCTATTATATAAAGAGATACAGGTCATTAGGTTTAGGTGTACAATTCGTGAGTTCCTGTACCTAAACATGTGTATGTGTGTATTCCAGGAAGTCTTAATGTAGACGCCTAGATTGGTTGTAGTTTAGCCTCAAGGATCTTTGATTCCTTGTTATAGTTTAGATAACACGTTCTACCATTGATCAAGGTAGAATTGGGGCTTGTAGTGGTCATTGTAGAGAATATAATGATGAAAAACCTTGTTAGAATAACTTTGATTTGTTCTTATTCCGCTGCATGTTATTATCATTGTTATTCATCCTAGATGAGGTCTAAACAACCTCGAGCTATAAACGATCCAAGAACTATCACATGTTTTAGTTCTATCACGGTCCTAAGGGGTCAACACCTATTTGTGTGAACGATATTACTAAATACACCTGAGTCATAATACGTTTATAACTACGTTGGCCATCGTATTTATACCCGTATGCTTTCCCAGTTGTACTCAATATTGAGGTCACATATTTCGATGAATGACTTAACTAATACGATAGATGATAGACGATATGTACGCACAAAGCAAGTAATAGGAACACATAGATCCTATTTTGAAACTATATGAAGGTTCCTATGTTATAGTCTAGGCCAAACCACCTAGTTCTCTATAACCTTGGCTCTGATTACCAATCTGTCACACCCTGACATAGGCGGAAACACGAGTATGCCACTTGTAGTATACATGATATCATAACACAAGCAAGAGATGATGGGTTGGCTACTTAATCTTAGAGAGAGAAAGTAATATTTCTAGAGAGAGAAAGTGCAAGACAAAGTATTATGATAAATTGAACAACCAACCCCTTCCCATGGCTAGGAAGGGGTTTATATACATGAGTGTTTATGCCCCAATGGGCTTGAGTATGGGCTTACAAGTGGGCTAAAGGTCCGGCCCAATACTACTAGTCATACGCTTACTTTCTAACTACGAGCTTTGCTATTACTAACAATTACACGGGGGTGAACGACGTCTTTTCCATAATCTTCACAATTCTCCCCCTAAGGGTAGGTCTCCCCATAAAATACATTTGAATAATGCATTTAGTTCTTCGACCTTCTGTCGTAGTCGTATTCTTTGATTCTTCATTCTTTGAGATCATTGTACACTATGTAGTGATCCTTGAACTCTGTTCCTTAGACTTGTTTGATCTTTGAGCTTTCTTTGAGATCATCAGCCACAGTAAATCTCTTAATCATCCTTGTTGTGAAGTGTTGCCTTCATGTGATGTTGTGACCTTCGGACCCGCATGCTCACACTTTTCTTGATCATGATACCACTTCTCAGAGTTGCGGAAGCTGTGTTGTAGGTCATTCAGTTGTCATGATGTCTTTACTTGGAAACATTAAGTGTGAGCATTGGGTGGTGAATTGACTCCACTGGAACGAGGTGTCTCCATCTCCATCTTTGCTTGATCCTGTAATAAAACAGTTAGCAATAAAGCTTGGGGGCGAATATGGCTTTGTCATTCGCCCGAGTCTGGTTGGATTAACCTCTGGATCCGTGAGGACCGACCTGTGATCAGGTAGATTCATCTTAAGAAGAATCTCCTTGACAGGATTTCCAGTATAAGTATCAGATCATCTGATGTGTAACCATCAAAATCTCCATACTTGCCTGTTCTCTGTATCGGAACGTCTCAAAGCAGACAACACGATAAGAGTGAATCGGTTAGTTACTATCTTACCGATTAATGAGAAAACTTGATTTGAAAATCAATCGACGTGTCGTTTGAGAAAGTATTTTGTGACACATCGAGAGTGTTTGATAGCATAAAATCAAATTTCATTAGAAACTCATTTGTTTTGAAATAAGTTCACAATCGATGTGCTAGAAAATCAGTTGTTGAGCACATCGAGAGGTTTTCTAAAATGGTTCGTCAATTCACAACCTGGAACAAGTTTGATTCACAAGGAATCGCACCATCGTTGCTTTCCATTTGTCACAAGTTTAATCCATAGTGGATCTCACATGTCACCTACCAAGAGCTTGTTTGATGTTGGCTCTAGAAGGATTTCCATCTTCATTGCGAGTACTTTCGTATCACTCAGTGTTCTGGCCAAACCACGAGGATAATAGTAGGACTCTTAAAATCTTTTCGTTTTAGTACTTGTTGTCATAGTGTGTAAGAACAAGCAAATATGGAAAGTGTTCCTAACGAGATGTGTGGATGATTCTAGACTCATAGTGCAATTTGGTCTTTTAGTAGTCGAAGGCTGGAGCAGACTGCCACCTTTTCAATATCATCTAACTCGGAGTGAGAGAGATGACAGAAATGTATTGATCTCCATGAGAAATGAAACACGAATCCTTTGAGGGATCACTGGGTCCATGATACTTATCTTCAATGTCAGCAATCAACCATGTGATTCTGACAGCATATGTATTGACCAGGTTTCTGCCTAATGTTTATGGAGGGGCTGCTTTTTTCACCTTTATCTTAACATTTCTTTTTCATTCTTCAACCCCTTCAGTGCTTACCGAGACTTCATTACTAGAACCTTGTTGGGTTTATTCCAGTACTAGCTCTATCTCAGTCCGCACTATTCCCTATTCTCCCATTTATCCTGTGTAATCTACCTATTAGACTTCTCATAACTAGTGGATTGTCCTGGGTAGATCCTCCGGCTTCTGGAGGGATCATGGGGAACAAGTACTAACCATACCATCCTTATAATCCCTGATAAAGTAAATTACAGGTTCGGTCTTTTTTGTACTGTTCTATTGCTTATCATATACCATTCGCTCCCCCTTCTTATGTGCATCGATTTCAAAAAGTTTGGCACATATGGAGCGAGCCTACATTGAGATTAAAAAGAATCACATTTTTATATCAGGATTTTATAATTAAAATCATATTTTCTTTCCCCGAGTTAAAAATTTCAAATCCGTTGAGATTTTGGGTCTCAATTGATTTAAGTTAGGAAAATTTGGGAGAAAGTGTGTCAGGTTTATATAATCCGAATGTGAAACATATAGTTACTTAATATACAAGCCTAAGTTACAGTTTTAGTTACTACATAATAATGTACATATTACAACAACATATAAAATAGACTACCCCTCATTCGGTTCTCTGCAGTAACCGGTAGTCGCCTTCTCGAATCCGTCCACCAACAAAGCTCTCCAGATTCTGAAAGATACGTCTTGTCTTTAGTCATTTCTGGATAGCGAACATGAAGTCCTTGCTTCTGTCAACATCTTTCTTTGTCCAAAATCTGGCGTTCATCCCTGGATTAGTCCTGTTGATCCGGAATTCCTTGACTCGATAGTCCAATGCTTCATCAATCTGTTGCAGAGTGCCATCACTGAACTTGTGTATTTCATTGAACCTCATGATCATCTGAACCCCGTATCTATCTCTAAAAATGACTGCCCTTGGAGAGTCTATGACGGTGAAATCATGCTTGAACTCAAATCCAGTGGCTTCCCATCGAGGTTTGGTGAGGTTTAGCTGCGTCTGGTAACTCTCAATTCCCAGTTGGAAGTCTTCTACACGTTGTCTGATAACCAAGTTTCTGGTCCATAGATTGACAGCGGTAGTTAGAATCTTTTTGTCTTCGGGTGATAGGTGGTTCAAGTGACCTTGAAGATTTAACAAGTACAGATCTTCAAAGTCACTTGGGTACATGTATTTGAAGTCCCTTTCTGCTATGACGTATTCTTTGAGATCAGCTCGTCGAAGGACTATCTTCTTCATGTAGTTGTACCCGTACATTGAAAAAACTTCGATTCGGACGACACTTAAGATACGCATATGAGTCCTGACTGCTCGGCGGTCTCCTTCAGATGAGAATCGGTCAAGTTGGTATCGTTGTCTTTGAAACCACAGTGAGAGTATCCATACATAGCCTACGATGTAATACTGCATCCTCTTCATTCCAGTAAACTGGATCAGCACTAGTTGTTCCAAAGCCGACTTCAGGATAATATGCTGCCTTCTTCTTCGAGAAGACAAGGCCGGTCTGCAACCTTGCAACCATATCGTAGATAATCCAGGTCTTGTGACGAAGAAGGTCCGTTGAAATGGGTACATGGTTGGTCACCACCCAGTAGAAGTGGACTTACTGACGTTGTTCCCGTGGATTGTATCATCCACTTGATCGGTGAGAAGTTTGTGGCACTCTTCCATTTGGAATTGGAGATGAATCACGTCAGGATGAAACACTTTGACGATTTCGAATGCAGGGCCTTCCAGGTCTCGAAGTGTCAGGTGAGTGATTCCTTGTCTTTTGCAGTACCAATCCATAAATATCGCCATATCCCCGGTTTGGGCAAGTAGAGAGTTTTCCGGTGGAGGTGCATATGTCGACTTCAGAGCAGAGGCCCAGTTGTTTGTTGGCATAGTCAGATCAGATGATGGAATAGTCCAAGCAGGTTCTGGAGTGGCCGGTCTGTCTTCAGTGAGAGGTTTCCACCAGCTCTGCCTCAAGTTGACTGTAGGAATATGATCACGTCCTACCTCATCGCCACTAGAATATGCTTGTTTCATTGCCAGGGGTTTCCTCCATTTATAGATATCAGGAATCGTTGTGATTGAGGGCTTGATCCGGGTGTCAGTCGTTGTCCAAGCAGAGAATTCAGCTGAAGCAGCTGTCTTTGAGGAACTTGGGGCCGCGGTGCTTGTTGACTGACCTCCCTGATGAGTGGATGAGGACGGAGGTGGTGGAGGAGGAGCTTGGGCAGAATCGGAGGCTCCGGTTGTGCCAGAAGCCCCTGATGCGCCTGACGGTGGTGGAGGAGGAGGTGGTGGTGAAGGTGGAGACCCAGGCGGAGTATTTGGAGAATCTTGCTTACTTTTCTTCTTAGTTTCCTCCTGAGCCTTATCTACATCAAAGTCCTCACTTTCATCACGACGGATGGAGTCCTGCAGTGCTTCATATGCTACTCGGTGGTTAGCATGTCCCTTGTCATAGTTTTCCTCCAACATGCGTTGGAGCAAAATTTCCTTCATGTCAGATGTAGGGAGATCTTTGAAGCGAGCATGAAGAGGAGCTCTCATGGCATGCTTTACTGATGATATAACCACCTCCTTCACTGATTCATTAATCTTTCGGTCAATCTCCTGTGAATCAATAAACTCCACCGTCTGCTCTCTGATCATTTTGGGTAAGTCCATAGTTTCTAACTTATTGATCCTGCTCCCCTGCTTGTCTAGACGTGTTTCCAGAGCTTGATTTTCTTCCACTAGATTCGCGATAAACTCTTCAAGTTCACCCATACGCTTGATGAGGATAGGATCTGATGGACCTTGTTGTGGTTGAGGTGGTAGTGGAAGAGTTGTTGTTGTTGTTCTGTTTGGTTGTGGTGGTTTGGCAATGGGCCCATGAAACATTGGGAGATTTGTTCTAGGCACGGGACCGATCACCGGTGATGTCATAGGAGGGAAGACCGAGATGTCTTGCTGAATAGTGACAGATACCATCGATTCAGCTTCGGTGTCTGCCGTTGTCTTCTCATTGTCAGCCTCAGACGGTTTGTCATTCAAGAATTGATCACCAAAGCTAAAGTCTTTGGCGAGATGTTGTAGAGAAGACAACGTCCTGTTGGAGCTGACAGGTTCTTTGGTTCACCTTTTCATCAACCGTTAGTTCTGATTCTCCTGCTACATAAGGGTATGCCGCGGCGTTGAACCCTTATCATATGTTTCAGGTTGTGGTTGCTGGTGGGATCAATGATTCAACCTCCGAGTTTGTAAGGTTTGGTCCAGGGAGAACACTTGGAGTTGGTAACGGTTGGGATTCAACAACATCATCAGGGTTTGGTCCAGCCTGGCCTTCATCTAGCGTACCAGGGTCTGGTCCAGCCTGGCCTTCGTCTTGAGCCCCACTTCTAACCACTGAAGGCATTTCTTCATCAGACTCAGTGTCACTGCCAGACAATCCAAGCTCGGCATATAAGGAAGTGGAGTCTTCACGACCTGCTGTTTCAGATGGAATGTGAGAACGTCTCTGAAATATGTATTGTTCAGCCGGGCTCTTCTTCTTTGGAGTTTGAAGGTTGAGGAGAACTTCGGGCGCTTGTTCCTCACCAACTTTCTCTTTCCCCTTTCCTGGCACCTCTGGTAGTGGTTGAAATTTCCCAGTGTCAGTTTCCCTGAATACCACAGGAGGGAGAGGACCCCTTTGAGTTGGGTATGCATCTGTTAAGCTCTCTTGCAAAACCTTTTGTAGTATCGCCTCCTCTGTGTCTTCAAGGCTGGGTTTAGCAGTAGGAACCCCTTCATCAACGAATTCATCTACCAACTGCTTAGAACTCTTAATAGTTCTCTTCTTAACCACTTTTCCTGCCTTAGCACGTTTTTGCAAGTGGTGGGGAACTCCGTCGACTCGACTATCGGCATGCGCTTCTTATTCTGAGGTAGGCGGTGCTGGTTTAGGTTCTTGGATGTCGGCTTTGGGTTGGGTTGCTTTGATTGCTTGGTGGTTTTGGGTTTGGTTTTGTCTGGCTGTTCTTTGCTGGCTTGAGTGCTGGAGATCAGGATCACTCCTTCTTCACCCGCAAAGTATCGTTGATGTTTGCAACTTTATTCAGGTAAGCTTCATAAATAATCAGCTCCTCGAATGACATCATTGATGAGTTCATTCGGTATAGTCATCCCGAAGACTTCCCGTTTGGTCCCCTTAGCGCTGAACTTGAGATTACCTAGTACAGGTTCCTCAGTAGGCAGGTGGAGTGGGGACTCAGGTCTTGGGTGGAAGGATGTGAAGCGTTGCAAAGCGCAATATTATCAACTTAGTGAATGGATACTTGGGATTAGAATGTGTGCTTTCTTCTTTCTTGAGCTTGTTGTGCTATTTCCTCTTGTTCTTCTGTGAAAGTAGGGCCAGACTGCGTGAATTCTTCCCACTCCTTTCAGTATTATCAATGTGATCTCGTTTAACAAACCCAGCGGGATCTGTAGCATGGGGCTCTTGGTCTTTCAATCCTGATGTCTTTCTCTAAGCATAGATTGATGATTGTTGCGAGTGCCCTCCATGGTTGGAACATGTCGTTAGTTGTGACATTTGACAAGTTTATGACTTCTCTTGGATAACCCAACTCATTGACAAACTTGATTAGCGTATCAGGAGTCGGAGGAGGAGAAAAAGCTCAGTTTTTATTGACTGGCGTGATCTGAAGAGCGTCTCTGAGTGTGTCTTGATGGAGGTCAAACCATTGCTTGTCCAATTGACACTTATAACTCCTAGCTTTACTGTCAAAACAAATAGTATCCTAGAATTGTTGGATGTAGATTGCCGGTATTGTAGATGGACCTGTAAACAGCTCTAAAGAATTTGTTTGCTTTCGAGAATATCCACAGGCAATCTTGAAAATTGGGCCTGGTTTGAGATTTTTCTCATTCAGATAGACAGTCTGCTTTTCCCAATTCGGCACCCAGCGTGAATGCATGGTAAGATCTGTTCATCTGTGCGGACGGGTGGTGCCATTGCGGGTACATGTACAGTATCAGTCATTGTATCTGCACAGTTACAATCACAGAAAAGCGACCATGCAGATAGGAATTGTTAGATTAGAGCAGATGCTCGGAAGTTAAGCACGTATGCACAAGATCAGATAAGGACTCTTCGATCATGTTATAGTGTTAATCATGAGATTGGCCCACTCTTAGTTAGGATGTTATTCATCAAAGAGAGATAAGTAAACCGATTTAACCACAAGATTCAATGCAATTAACAAACCATGTAGGATACATGCAATGGTTTAAGACACTCTAATCAACTTAATCTTAACAACTTCAAACCAAAACGCACTGATATTTGAATACTACATCTACTCAAAACGCAATGAGGTTCGAAACGCAGTCTCAGTTAAAACGCAATGAGTCCAAAATGCAGTAATTATTCAAAAACGAATAATCAAAAATGCAACTAAGTCAAGAATCAAAACGGCAACTAGTCAACAAATCAAAAGCAACGAGGTCAAAAATTAAAACACAATAAGTGAGAAATCGCAAACGCAAAACTAAAGTTAAAATCAAACGCAACTAAGTAAAACGCAACATCAAAATGCAGCCATCATCAAAAAACGCAACCCTCAACACGCATTGGTTTAATATTCAAAACAAGTCAAAAACGTAATCATTTTGAAACTTTGAAATAAGGGGTTAATATTTATTATTAAAAAATTTCTTTAAATCAAAACGCAACGGTTGCGTCTTGAGCCTGTTTTGTAACATTTAATCAAACAACCACTTATTATCTCATCAAAAGCAGGTCATGATCTAAATCCCCAAAACGCAATCAAAACATTTCTAACCCAAAAAGCAACATGAATATGGACTCGAAACGCAATCAAGAACAAATATCAAAACGCAATATGAACCTCATATGACACAGATTTGACCTTTCATTTTAATGCAATCCTAAGCTACACTTCTTCTAACATTTACATCGTATAACTATTGCACGCTAAAACCACACCATTATTGCATCTTAAACGTCTTACGCATGGCATTAGGACTTAACAAGGTCAACCTATTATCGAGATTCACAAGCAAACCTAATGAAACGTTGAGGAAACATTTTATTAATCTATCAGATTATCCATTCACTCTAACTAAATACCCAGCATACATAAACATACAGAAGTTATAAACCCACGCTGTTTTATTGACGGTTCGCACGACAGATCTCAGTGAGGACATATGGTGTGATTAATGCAAGTTTGAAAGATACGTGTGTTTAAATGTTAAACAATCTTAAACTACATTAAGACACAAGGAATCTACATCAACAATCACAGAGTTGTCAAAACGCTATGCTAGATAATGAGATGAGAGAAAATGGAGTGTATGACTGAGTTTTGTGATGTTTGACAAGTCAAAACGCATCACACCCCTTTTTGTTCTTAGGTTATACTTCCAGAATTTGGCATTAGTGGCCCCTTCTCCTTGTTTCATGTAATGTAGGATAAATGACGCAATTGGTCTTCACTTTTATATTCTCTTTAACACATAGGGTTAAATAGTAAACCTAATGGAATAATAACCTTCGGGAAATGGTCCACATGGATTCACATTTAATGAGGCCTAGAGAAAACAATTAGCAAATAGCAAATAAGTCCCTAGACTAGCATATAATTGACACCTTTGGACCTTTTGAGTTAGCTCCCCCTTACACCATAACCCCGTTAGTGACCACACCTTTTTGTATTGAGAAATGATGCCTGATAGTTGTCATGAATTTGAAAAACCACTCTCCCCCTCAATCAATGACCCGTTTTCTAATTAAAGAACTGTAGTCGTTGATTGAGTGTCAAATTTATGAAAAGCCAAGTCTGATTAATTTTCAAAAGCCGCTTTAAACCACCACGTGAGATCCAAATAATTTTCTGAAGAATCATAGACGGAAAGTTATGAGGATGAAAGAAGACTTCTCTTCTTAATCAAGAAATAATGCACTGAAGCGTACATTAGATCGAGGGTGCATAAATATAAAGTAATTCATGCCCGGGAGAACTTAATCATCCGTTGATAGGAAACAACCGTCTTTTGGCGCGTGCTTTTCTCATTTTTGAAAAAGCGGGTTGCAGTCTGAAATACTGCAAGCAAAGCCATTAAGACATGTTTTGAAAGGTTTAAACTTCGTTCGTGTTCATTTAAAGGACCGTGTCATTATGAATGACATTTCTCCGACCGTACTGTTATCGATAAACGGAAGACATGTCTTGAAGAAAACTATTTTTGGCATTTTCTATTTTATTTTTATGGATTTTTGATGGTTTTATATTTTTGTATTTTTCTTTTTGGGTTTAAGTATGTACATATTTACATAGGATACTTGAAGCCAATCCGTTACTCATCCTGATCGTCCTGAAGA
The DNA here is from genome assembly GCA_026074375.1 of Tanacetum coccineum. Lineage (NCBI taxonomy): Eukaryota > Viridiplantae > Streptophyta > Magnoliopsida > Asterales > Asteraceae > Tanacetum > Tanacetum coccineum. The sequence goes on from BQNB010034359.1 coordinate 27,296, forward strand.
CTTTTGAGTGTCTCTGGTTCTACAATTCATGCAAGCCTGGGGAGAATGAATTCAAACTCGTTTCTAGGCTAACTGCCTTGGTGAATATATCTGCCAGTTGTACTCTGTCCTCACGAATACAACTCAACCACTCCTTTTTCCACTTGTTCTCTGATGAAATGATGTCGATGTCGATGTGTAGTCTGGAGTGTGAACGTTGTTGCAGAAAGAGCTATGACATTCTTGTTTACAGTACAGAGGGATGCGATTGTATGCAACGCCATAATCTGATAATTGAGACCCTCATCTTTCATTATCTTTTATCCGTTTGCTATATAGGATTGGGCACAGAACAGACATCGCGATGTATTTAGCCTTTGTAGACGAGATGGACGTGCTAGTTTGCTTCTTTGATGACCAACTGACTAACTTATCACCAAGGAACTGAGCACTGCCAGATGTACTTCTGCGAGTGTCCTGACAACCTGCATGATCTGCGACTACGTATGCTGTTAGTGCCATGGCGGGTCTTTCGAGATACAAAGACCATATTGATGGATCCTTAGAGATACAACAGACCCGTATTAACTGCCTCATGGTGCATTTTAGTGGGCCTAGATTGATATCTAACACACATGCACACATCAAATACTAGGTCAGGTCTACTGGTTGTGAGATACATCAGGGACCCAATCATACTACGATATTTGGTCTGGTCAACGGGGGTCCCTAAGAGGTCTTCATCCAGTTTTGTTCGCTCTACCATAGGAGTGTCAACAGGGTCACTTTTATAAAGATCAAATTTCTTTAAAATCTCATTTGCATATTTAGATTGATTAATGAAATGCCCCTAGGATTTTGAGATATTTGTAAGCCTTTAAGAAAAATGATATTTGACCCATCATCGAATTTGAAATTTTAGAAACTCATTTCATTAGAAAACTGGTCATAATCTTTTTGGGTCGGTCGAGAAAGATGTTTTCATCAAACATTTATTGTGAACATGGAAGGTTGTGTTTGCCTTTTTCCGATATGAACAAGGTTTGATCGACGAAACCTTGGAAAATCTTGTGCCGAAGAAACTTGGACAAAGTGTTCATACCATGCCCGGGGGAGCATGTTTTAACCCGGTTAAAGTGCTTTCTTTAGACGAAGACTTGCTGTGGACGTTCTGGGTCAACAAAGCTTACCGGTTGGGGACATAGATTCTTCTTTGAGTCGCCATTTAAGAATGCAGGTTTTCTCGTCCATTGATAAACTGTCATGTTTTTGCTGGCAGCATTGCAAGAATATTCTGATTGCATCAAGACGAGAAACCAGGCGAATGGACTCTTCAAAATCTAGACTTCCTCTGGACGAAATCCTTTTGCTACCAAGACGTGCCTTGTTTTTAACACATCCCATATCATCAAGCTTCACCTTATAACAGTCTCACTTGAGAGCAATAATCATGGCACTGTCTGGAGTGGTGCTAATTCCCTTACGTCTAGTCGATCAAATTATGGATTTCCTCTTGCATGGCTCTTGAAAACCGCCGTCTTTCAGTAGCTATGAATTGGAAGTTTTTTCGGTTGACTTTGGACAGTATGGAATTGTAGAAGCACACAAAGCACCGTAGCGAGTGTTTTCGACGTGGATACCGGTCTAGAGGGGATTTCCTAATAATTGTTATCAAGAGGATATGATCAGTCTATTTCGGATTATGTTCATGAGGTTGGAGTGGATTTGGTTGACTTCAGGCATATATAATTTCCCCAGATGATGAAGCTTCAGTGGTTGGATCTGGGGTGAACACATTAACAAACGGTTCATGATCAGCTGCAGTAAACAGATTAACTTCTGCATATTGCTCACCTGCTACACCATGATGTACCGAAGAGGAATGATGATCCAATGGTGATGATATATGACTTCCCGATGGTGCATCGAGATCAATAGAAATAGACACTGAAGGACCTGTAGGAATGACAGGGTCTTGTGCTACACTAGGAAGAGGATCCTGACGGTTACCCGGTGGATTAAAATATTCATCAAACATAGGTTGGAATAACATCTCTAATTCTTTATTTGTGGGAGGTACATATGGTAGAACAGGAGCAGGATTGGGTACGAGCCCTAAACTGATGGGTCCAGGCGTCAACAGGTTAAAAGGGGGTCCTGGACTAGAATGTACATGATCCATTTGCTCAGTCAGCTCATCGAATTGAACGTGAATAGTTTCCATGATTTGTCGGGTTCGCTTGTTGTAGATTCTGTAACCTTTTCTGCTCGGTGCATATCCAATGAAAATTCCAATATCAGCCCTTGGTTGTAGTTTTCCAAGATTCTCGCTGTCATTTGTAGGGTAACAAAGAGCACCAAAGACCCAGAAAAATGTGAGATCAGGCTTCTTATTGTGTACTAACTCATATGGGGTTTTGTCGTGACGTGTGTGAATAAGGGAACGGTTTTGGGTGTAACAGGCAGTAGCCACAGCTTCAGCCCAAGAAAAGAAAACATCGGGAGCCTTTGAGAAAAATTAGCATTGGTCGATGCTACCTCGACAAGAGTTGGTTCCGTCTTTTGACAAGCCGTTCTGCTGTGGAGTCCTTGGCTACTGATTTTGGTGAAGATCCAACGCTATCATAGTAATCACTACAGAGTCTTGTTGACAATTCAGTTCCATGTGCGTGCGGATAAATCTGACAGTTTTGTTGAGACGACTTGAATTTGCTTCAGATTTTGATGTACCACGTTGGATGTTTCATCTCTTTGATCTCAAAAAACTTGACCAGTAACGAGAGTAATCATCGACGATTACCAAGATGTATTTCTTCCCATTAATGGTTTGCATACGCATCGGTCCACATAAATCCATATGAAGGGTGTTTAAGATACTTCCAAGTTGGTGTTTTTCAGTTTTGGGTGTTTGTTTGTCGGGTATGCTTTTTGCTCTTTCCTAATTGCATGCAGAATAAAGATGATCTTTCTCAAAACTTCAATCTAGGTTAAAATCCTCTGACAAGGTCTTTTCTTGCTAAGATCATTGATATGGTTACCGAAGTTCAAGTGTGATTTAATCGTCGATGACATTAACCATGATTTGTGGCTGGAGGCTTTGGATAGCAGGCCAAAATGGGGAAGGACTTCATCATGTCTTCAACAGAGATAGTGTATAAATTAGAACGTGAGAACCTTTAAGTGATTCAACACCATCCGTATCACGAACATAACAAGAAAGCTTTTCTGATTGCAACTTCTAAATCCAAATTCAAAAATTGACCGACATAAAACAAATTATGCCCCCACAGTCCTTCCACGTAGACTATTACCCTGGAGATTACCTATCACAATGACATAATCTCCATAAACCTTCTAATAGCACCAAGTGCTCATTCCGAATCTAACTGTCTCCGTTTAAACGTTTTTACGAAATTCATGAGCCTTGGGGCGATCCCCCGTCATATGTTTTGGCAGCCTGAGTCCAAATACAATAGGGTAATTTGTACGACCTGGCATTGAAATTAGACGAAGATGGAGAGTTTGGAAAATTGATCACCCAATGTTGTTGGGTTCGAGTGGTTAGCACAAAGCAATGGCGACATTCCTGTAAGTTTAGTGAGACTAGTTAAAGGGCATGATCTATTAGGGTGAATGTTCTTCGGTGGGTCTCCTATAATAACCAACTTTGTTAAAACTAGTTTTGCAGTTAGTTTCCAAATTGTTTGATATGTTTAGGTATTCCACACTTGTGTAACCTTGTTTAGGTTTCCAGCTTGCTTATAACATGACGCACATCATTTTTAACATTGGGGGATGCATTCACAGAGTGCAAATAAGTAACCACACACATATCATGATTAGCCGAAAATAAACATTTGTTACATGTTTGGCACACAGAATGAGAATTCGAATTAATTACAGTACGCTTAGAGCTAATACTAGAATCAACACGATTCGTGGTTTTCAAACTGGATCTAATTGTCCTACGGTGGTCTTCTACTTTCTTCAAGCTGTCACTTTTAGCTGGCGGGATCCTATGTTTCTTGAGAATGCTCCTAGGCTGAGATCCGCTAGCATCAGTGCAACTGTTTACTCCTGTAGAAGGAGGCACAGGGACATTAGACTTCTGAGTGTGCATTGGCTCTACATGTTTGTGTGTATTACTACTTGATGTTGCAATTTGGTCCTCAAAGGTAACTTGCTTTTTCCTAGGGGTGTGTGCATGCTTCTTATCTTGTTGATGGAAGACCTTTGGACAGGTGCCAAACACATATTCTAAGAGTTCCTGAGAATGCTTAGTGTAACGGCAGGCAAATGCGAGTGATCTATCTAAAGGTCTTTCAACTTTGGCTTCTTCCACTATTTCGCGAAGTGTATCTACACTTTCCTTAAGATGCCTAAGATAAACTAGATGAACTTCCCTATTGTTCCTATTGCGAGGGGGAATAGGTTCAACATCTATAGCATACTTTCCTGGTGCAAGTACGTTTGGTTTAACCTGATTTGTAGTGACACATGAGACCGTATTCTGTAGTTGGACTTTTAGACACTCATTTTCATTTTTAAGGGCAGTTATCTGTTCTGTATGCTTAGCACGCGTAATCTTGATCGAATCATACAGTTCCTTGTAGTGTTGCTTAATCTTTGCATTTTCTGCCCTAAAAAGCTCATTTTGTTCTTGAAGACCATTAACCTTTTCAGTTAATTGTGAGATCTGAAAGTCTCGGGCCCTAAAATCAAGTGTTCGGTCTAGTTCACTACGGGTCTCCTTAAGTTGAGATATTTCCATTTTTAGCTTTTGGATGACGTTGTCTTTTCCTTGAAGTGAAGCTTTCATTTGACCGATTACAAAAACGGAGTTAAAATCAGGAGTATCATTAACGGATGAAGACGGTTTATTCTGAAAACTATCTTTAAGGTTTTGATACTTTAACTGTAAGTTCAGGTGATTTACCTCAAGATTGGAAAACCGGTTTAAAAGTTCGTTATAATTATCCTTATGGATATTATCACGTAAATTAGAAAGCTCTGCTTCAAGTTCCAGACAACGGGTTTTGACAACATTATGAGCCTTTTGCATTTCAGTAAATCTAGATGCATTAAGCTCAGAATTAGATGCAACATAAAACACTTCTTTAAGCAAGCAATCAGCAATTATATTATCATGTTCGAGAAGAAGGTTTTTCCGTTCAATCGCATCATGTTTCCTATCAACAATACTTTGGTCTAGTTCAGCTTCCAACTCATCAAAGGCATCACTCATTTCTTTAACTTCTTTTGTTAGAGCTTTTTGAATGCCCTCAAAATGTTCTTGAAGAGTTTTGAAAAATGGTATGACCTCCGTGAGGTAACATGTCTTGGTTTGTTCAAAACCCCTTTCCCCTTCAGTGATCCCCGTTGGTGTAATTCTCTTTTTACATGTTTTCTCAAATTCTGAAAAAAGTTGTCTAAGTGTAAAAATGTTAATTTTCACTTGACTTTTGGTTGGAAGTACTCTGGGGACAAGCGTTGCAGGTGTATTTGGAGGATACACAGTTAACGCTTTGATGGGTCTGGTGTTCTGCTCTTTGAGAGCTTCAGCTTTCATTTTAACAATATCTTGAGACCAAAATAATTGTTCCGGGGTCAGTTGTTTCTGTGGTGTAAAGGTCGCTAAAAAATTCTCTTTCGAGTAATTAGGCGGTGTGATATTGACCTTATTATCCACACATTGATTAGCTTTCATTTTATCATGCATTCTCTTCCTAGAAATTTCAGCTTGTTCTAGGGTCTCCTCACAGTCACGTACTATGGCCGGTGCATGATTGGGTGCGACAATTACATGACCACTATACAGGGCAGGCTGAACTTGCCTTGCACGATGTAGACATAGGGGGTTCTTGTAGCCAATGGCTACCTTATTCACTTCATCATAATAAGACCTAGGTTTACACATCATGTGAACTGTTTGAATAGACTGGCCTTGTTTGAATAGTTTATCCTCGACCTTATCTTTTAAAGTCTTTAAGTCCAAAAATTCTTCAAGGTATTTATTTTCTTTCTGATTAAAATCCTTTTTCAAAGATGTAACTTCATCTACCATTAACTTGTTATGTTGGATGGTAGATGCAAGTTGCAATTTTACAGAATGAAGTTCCTTTTTCAAATTCTCTTCCTTAAGATTACGGTCACAAATAACTATCCTTAGTTGCTCATCAATCTTTTGTTCCCGTTCAGTTAATTCAAACCTGGCCCGTCTTTCATACAGTTCCACTTGTTCCTTATATGTGGCAAGTTCAGCATTTAACAAATTATTAACTACTGTATTCCTGGGTGTATGAGAGACAGATAGGACATCAGATTCATGCAAGTCATTATCTATCATCACATATGCATCATTTGGAACCATAGATGCATTATTTTGTACAACCGGTACTGCGTTGTCCTTTACATATTGATCATAAGGAGTCATATTACTATCACTCGTATAATCAGCATGTGAGTCAACAACGTGGTTTGGTTGTACATCGTCGTGCATCTCGTGTTCGTCATGAAGATCACAAACAGCATCTTGATAGTGATCATGATTTTGTACCTCAGATAAGACGTCCGAATCATAAGACGGACCGGCTTCATCATAAACTGGATCTGCAGATGAAAGATTAGCCATGAACAAAGTTTGTGCCGTGGGAGCATCATCAACATCAGAATCATACGCATCACAGTCATCAGCTTGAAACACATTATCCACATTGAGAGCTAAGTCTTGAACAGGTTGCTCATCCACATCTTCATCAATAGCATTGTCCAGTCCACCAGCTAGGAACAATAACTGCTCTTCATCCAAGACTACTCCATTCTCTTGAGCTTGCATCAGTAACATCTTGTCTTTGAAGTATTCGGAGTTCTGTGGACGCTTGGGTTGAGTGCAGTTTCTCGCTATGTGACCTATCCCGTTGCAGTTGTAGCACTTAACCTGCCTAGCTTGACCCGGATTAGCATTCCCCACTCTGTTCTGTGCTCTCCCATAACCAACTGCACCTGCTCCCCGTGCATTATTACCCTGTCCTCTGTTCTGTCTACCCTGAACATTCTGAACAACCACCCTGCCATCTTGTACTGTAGCTTGATTCCTTGGGTTCGATGAGGTTCTGAGTTGATTGTTTGTTTGAGGAAGGAAGGTTTTGTATGACTGGGTGAGTAAGGCAAGTGTGTTGGTTAGGTTCTCGATTAGGTTTTCAGTTGGAGAAATTCCCAAATCAGATTGTGAGGTGTCAGCAGAATGTGGTTGATGATATGTGGTGGGTGGATTCGTTGATGACTGAGAATGATAATGTTGAGGTGAAACATTGGACATCAAGGCAAGAGGATCAACTGTCTGTTGTGTGAGACGTTCCAACATCATCTTGTTCTCGTTGGCATGTGCCTCATGTTGCTTCAGGTAAGCATATAGTTGATCAAAGTTTGAATCCTTCAATCCTTTGTTAAGTTTCACAGCTGTAACAAATCTACCCCATTCAGGAAGCATGTTATTCACAAACTTGGAGTTCAACTGTATTTTTGACATTGTCATCTTGATGTTCCGCATGTCATTGATGAGCTTGGCAAACCGGACATAGTAGTCGTGAATGGTTTCTCCTTTGTTCTGACGAAAGTGTTCAAGTCAACATACAGTTTGTGATTCACGGTCTTCTATTGTTAGTATCCGACCTTCCCAAGAGCATCTACACATTTGTCCCATATGTCTTTAGCATCGTGTCAACATATTAAATGAGTGAGTAAGTATCATTTGCAGACCTTGAAGTATGAATTATTTGTTGCCCGGATGTCTGCATTATACCTGTCCTTCTCCTCTTGTGACAGCTCCGAATAAACACGAGGTCGTTCAGGACCTAGATTGATTGGACCTTCCGTTCCTTCATCAATGATTTCTCGCGTGGTCCCCATCTGAAATGGTCCTTCATCGATTGACTTTAAGATGTTTATCCCATTATCCTTACCCCGACAGTATAGTCTAATACGTTGTTGCCATGATGCAAAGTCAGCCTTATCAAGCATCGGTGGTCGGGTATCGGAACCGGCACATTGGATGTCCTCTGAAAGATTAGCCATAATGATTACTCGTGATATGATTATGTTGATCGATCAATGATTAGTGATTGTATGTTAAAAGTAATGATTGTTTGATGGATTAGGTGTGATTGAGTTAACGTTAACTTAATGTTGATTGAGGTTTTGTCCAAAAGCAGTGAAGTTTTGAGTCAAAACGCAATGAAGAATTATCAAAACGCAATGACAATTCTCAAAACGCAATGGAGACTCTTAAGGTTTTATCAAAACGCAACGATGCGATTTGATCAAAACGCAACCAATTAAAAAATTGGGCAGAGTGTTCCCTAGTCAAACCGCAACAAAAGTCTTCAAAACGCAACCTGTAGTCAAAACGCAACGACCAAAACGCAACCTCTAGGTCAAAACGCAATGATCAAAACGCAACGATCAAAACGCAACTTCTAGGTCAAAACGCAATGATCAAAACGCATAAAATATGCATATTTACCCAAAACGCAAACCAATAAAGTCACAGAAGGTCAAAACGCAACGACGAAGATACGAACTTTTTCACCTAAAAACCCTTAAAAATCACTCTTTTGAACGTTTTCACTTGGTTTCTTTTGCACAACTTGGTCCTAGAGAGTTATAACAACTATAAAACACTCACTTTAACATCACAAACATGAGAATCAAAGAGTGTCAAGATAAACATAAACTTCTAAAACCACACTTTTGATCTACACTAACCAAGAAAACGCACACACAATCTAGCTAATCATCCCATGTGCTCTGATACCAATTGTAGTATACAAGAGATCATAACACAAGAAATGGATGATGGGTTGGCTAATTTGACTTAGAGAGAAAATGTCTTTTAGAGAGAAAAGTGCAAATCAAATGTATTAGTGAAATGTAAAAAAACCAACCCCTTCCCATGGGTGGGAAGGGGTATATATATACACGTGATTCTTTCTAACTTCGAGCTATGCTATGCTAAACGATACACGGGGGTGACCGAGACTTTTTCATAATCCTAAACGCTAGGTAATCCATCATAGTTGAAGTTACTATCATATTGGGTTGAATACCTATTGTGGGTGGTAGCTAATAATTGTTTTAAATTGTTTAGATTGTTTCTGAGATTGTGAAGTTTTGATTGGATCTTTTTGGAATCTAAGCTTCAGTGATTTCCATAGTCCCTATTTAAATGTCCTTTACATTTTGGGATAATATGAATGCTTGTGTCTAAAAGATGTTTTGAATGCTGTGATTATGTGGTTAATGGTGTTTGGACAATAATGTTACTGATATATGACTATATTGTTTCATGTTGAATGCGATATAGGTGTTTACTCGTCTACTCCTGAGCAAAACTGGGATAATCCCGAGTGGTAATGTGGGTGTTATCGTCAACTTTGTAGGCAAGATCCTTGGAGCTGATCAACTCCTCTGATATTGTGTATATCTGTACTCAAGAGTCTAGGGTAATTGGTATTGGATCCTTTCCATGACTATTAGTGGATCGGGGGTAACGTTCCTACCCAGTATGTGTATGGTTTTCTTTTGTGATATGGTAAATCTGATTTGCATGCTAGCATAAGTTTACGTTAGTTTCATAGTTTGTCCCAAATGACTTTTTGATAATCACAAAAATCTGTTTAAAAAGTTTAATATTGTCCGCCTAAACCTATGACTCTCACCAACCATGTGTTGGCGTATTTTATCATCATGTTTCATGTGAGCCACCATAGTTAGGCGATAAGTGGATAAAAGAGATCGTAGGAGCCTATGAAGTATAATATGTGCAAAGTTTAGCAATGTAATGAGTGTTGCATAGTCTTTTATTAGTGAAATTCTTTTTCATCAATAAAGATCCCTTTTTATGTTTTGTTTAGTTATGGGTATTGTTCTAGACACATTTGTCTAATACTTTACTTTATTTGTCTTTATTTTAGTATTCGCCTATATAACACCATGGTTTGCGATGGTATCCATTTCATGTTAGCGCCTCCGTGTTTCCTCTGTCCGCCTTGGCGGGTGTGACAATTGGTAACAGAGCCTATGGTTATAGAGAACTAGTGGTTGAGCCTAGACTATAGCTTAAGAGTCCCTCAAATATTGCATTTTATGGCATAGAAATGTTTTTGTGTACGTATATAACCTATGTCCCCGTCTACCTAAAAGCTTTGAAATACTTTCTATTATAAATTACTACTAATAATATATATATATACTTTTTTCATTGTGTATCTAAGATATATATACCCCTATGTTTTATTGTTTTTAATCCGTGCCATCCCCTATCCCTTTAGGGATATCGTAGGGGAGATATTTACTTCACTGTGACACGCGGAATTGGGTGACTTTTGAGACGAGAAAAGTCAAACCCAAGCGAAACCCAAACGTAAGTTTATTTATGTGTTTTTCTACCTCGATGCGTTGCTATAACCGAGATTTGTTTTATTTATATTTTAGGTCAACGATGTGACTTATTGTTTCGTTTGGTCGAATTGTGGATTTTATGTTGTTAGATGGCTTATCAGTTTAATTTAAAGTTTTGGATTATTAATTAAGTGCTATGAGGAGTGTGTTATCATTTGAGATATGTGGACTTTGTACTTTGATTGCAATGATCATATGTTGCTTGTATTCTTATGTTAGGATGTAAGTCTGGATAGCTATGTGGATAGTAAAGTGTAGATGTGATGTGAGATCCTGTTGAGGAGGTTGTATATTGTTAGAAGGAATATTCCTCTTAACCCTTTGAGGCGATTATAAAGTATCGAGTTGAGTAGATGGTGAGGTTTCCTTTCTTCTAACAGTTGCGGATACCTCGATACCTGTTGGTGTTGTCGAGCGCGATAACTAAGAAGTTGATTTCGTAGCTTCGTTGTTCGTTGAATTATCTAATGCCGTTTGGTATTTCTAGTTGTCATCATAGAACAGGTGTTTCATGTTTCTTTCTCTTCTCGTTCTTTCTCTTTCTCCGTTTGGCGTTTTGATTGTTTTCCTTTGGTCTAAAGGTGGCCGATACTTATTGTTTGGTTCTAAGACCATTGTTAAGGAAAAGTCCTATGTTTGTTTGGTTGCAAGAGTTCTTGTCGTATTCCGTTTTTCAAGTAAATTATATTTTGAGATATTAGAAAATCCTTAAAGATATTTTGGGAGTCTAATTTTGCTATCGTAATGTCTTTTGTTGTGAGTCATAAATTCATTTTCAAATTAATTATAGTCGATATCATATCGTTTAGGTATTAAAAACTTCTTTCGAAAATAAATAATAAAAATAAAATGCAACACATTTGTTTTAACCATCTTTTGATTCCTTTTATAAAATGATAATTAAAATAAGTTTATGAAAATTTTATTTAAATTTATTTTTAACACACTTAAATTATTGACATTTTTTAACTAAGTATATTCTATTGTTTTTAAAATGATTGGTATAAGGTTATGAGTGGAAAGTTTCGATGTTAAAAATCGTTTTTTGGTACAAAGGTTCTTAATCTTTTAATTAATGGGTCATGGTACGTGGTATTATTCATTGGGCGTTTCTAGCATCGTTGATGGTTTGTTAGGTCTGAGGTTCATTCGTTATGTCAATGTTTACATTTGATTATTTTTTTTCTTTTGGGATTGTGTGATTTTTGGGTCCATACCAATTGGTGCATGTGAAGTTTGGTGATTCATTCTTCTTCATGGCGTGGTTCTAGATTGATGGTATTCATATCTTCTGAGTGTGTGTGCGATTGAGATGGTACCAGCGAAGTGAATGAAAATATTTATAAATCCCAAGTGGGAATTGGAGAGTTACTTGTTTTACTTTTGATATTAGTACCCCTCATGTTGTGAGAAGAAGCGTAAGTATTGCTGGTAGGAAGAAAGGGTGAGTAGTTTGTAATTGCATAGATTATTTCGAGTAGAGTGAGATAGAAAATTCGTATGTGATTATGTTCGCCAAATTAAGGGGTTTACGAGATGATGTAGGCTAAGAAAATTTCTTTAAAATGCTGATGAATCAACGTTAAAAGGTTTACAGCTATGCCTTTTGGGTTAACAATGCACAACGGTTTTCATATAGCTAATAAGCCGGGTGCATGGGCCGTATATAGACAAAGCTATTAACCGTATATATTCGGTTTACGATAATGTTAAACCGACCCAAAGTCTAAGGATGGAGTACGAGTCGCACGTGAGATGATCTATAGTCACTGAAGGACGAGAAGATGTACGTAAGTTTTCCAACAACGTGAAAGGCGGAGTAAAGAGAGAGCTATCTAGATGTGAAAGGAATCAAGTTGGTAATGAGCCGATCTTGGCATTATGCCGAAAAGGAGAGAAATTTCGGAGTATATTATGAAAGTGCGAAACTAGACTTGGAAGCAGTCTATATGAAAAAAAAAAGAAAGAAAAAAGAGAAGGTGATTTGGCCTTGTACGTCGCGACAACAGAAGGTTCTTAATGAAGATTTATTGACTAACGTGGTAGGTTTTGCCTCTATAATGCTATAGGCATAAAGTGAACAAGATATGAGAGTCTGGTTTAATATTGGTTAGACAAGTTCGGATCTCCATTTGGAGAGATGTAGGACCTTGCTATTGAAGAGGCGAAAACGACAAATTAATCCTATCCATCCTGGAGCTGATACATGATGTGGTGGTTTTAGGTTAACTAATCGATGGCTAGAGTATGAAGAAGGATATAGCAATTTTGCGGTAGTAAGTATTAACATAATTCGGTAAATGGAAGTTGAAGTATCAAGGGTCTTCAGGATTGTTGCTACAACCAAATTACCCGAGTAAGAAGTGGAAAAGGATAACAAAGGGTGTTATTGCTAAAGATACCAAGTTTGGTAGTGAATACGATGGCGATTGGGTGTAGTCAATGGATTGGGGGGGGGGGGGGACTAGTCACCCCCATCTCTTAGCTATGCTTTAGACGAGTATGTGGATGTTTAGAGTATTAGGCTTACTATCTTTTTTGTGAATGATGTTTTTTTTTCCCCAAGGTAGGAGATTCATTCGAGTATAGAGAGATGTGCTTCACTGAAGCATAATGTGGAAAGGAATGTAGGCAATTGTTTTATGGTTTGGTAACTAGAGATACAAGCGAGATTGAATGAACCAAGTTTTGGTTCAAGGATCTGCTATGATTAGGTTTAAACCGTTATACTTGATGCTGGTTAATATGAGTGTTTACCAATAGATTAATCTATCAGTTTCAAGGTAGTATGATGTTTCGAAAAGCATGGTAAAGTTGAAACAAGGCAAGTAGGTCTATTTGAGATCTTTAAAAGGATTATTAGGATGAGATTAACCTAAAGGAGTTGATATGAGGCACGACACGTTTCGTGTGTAAATTTGAAGTTTTGGGTGAATGCTGTTTACGTGTGGCCGTTTGAAAGCAATAATTGTTAACAGAGTTAAGATTTCGGTTGGACTCGAAGTGAGGAAGTCCTTAGGATTTTCAAGTCAATTGGGTGTCTACATTTGTTTATGAAGCAAGTTGATGTGGAGATATTCGGTGGAAGTTTATCTTATGAATAAGAAATCATTGAGAGTTTTAATTGAATTCGGGTACGTAAGGTTCTTGTAGACCTTAGTATGCCGTTAGAGGTGTTGTGTGATTCTGGTTAAAGTTATTTTATGAATAATGCTGATAATAGACGTAAACCATTGGAATTCGAAGTAGGAGATAGGGTAATGTTAAAAGTATCACATTGGAAAGGTGTAGTTCGTTTTGGGAAAAAGTGACAGTTGCACCACGATACTAGTACCTTTTGATATTCATTGAAAGGATCAGATCGTCCGTAGCATTTAACGATTAAGATTTGCCTGATGAAATGAGTGGAGTGCATGATACGTTTCATGTGTCGAACTTGACGAAATTTTTGTGGCAATGCCAGTATTGCATGTCCATTGCAATGATATAAAGATTGACAAAACACTTCGTTTTGTGAGAAAACCTGTGATATATTGGATCGTAAAGTTAAGAGTTTAAAGCGGAGTAGGATAGCGTTAGTAAAGGTTCGATGGGAATCCAAGTGTGGGCCTGAGTTCACTTGGAGCGTGAGGATTTTATGAAGACTAAATATCCTGAGTTATTTGCTGATCGTGAAAATGAAATTGATAGTTAAATCTCGGTGAAGATTTCCTCTAAGGAGGGGATAATGTGACCAAACCATGACTTGAGCAGGTAGTCAAACCCTTAGTATTTGAAACATTTATGTCATGGTAATGTGCGCTTGTGGTGAAATATGTGCCTATGTGTATGAATAAGTGTTTATGAGGTAGTGGAAATCCATTGTTGAAATGTGAGTAATCAAAAGATTGGATTAATGGCGAAAAAATGGTGATTTCCTTTCGTTCACTTTTAAGTGACAAGAAAAAAGGGAATAGATTATTGGAAAATTAGTGTATATTGTCTATAATGTGTAAATATAATACGTATATGTATATTTGTGTTAGTTATAATAAGATAGGTTTAGATGTAGCGTCTTTAAGTGTTAGATTAAAAAATGTAAAATATTCTAATTTAGAAAGTTAGGGTTTAGCAATGAATAATTATTTTTAGCAAGTTTAGTAAACTGCGTTAATACAAAAAGGAAGAGTTAAATATTAATTAAAGTTTTTATAAACTTAAGTTTTAATTGAAATAAAAAAAGATTATATATATATATATATATATAATATATATATATAAAAATATATATATAGTTATATATTCGGCCGGTTTAAGGTTTTAAAAAAAAAATAATTAAATTACAAATCCTAATTCTAATCTAAAACCTAGTTAGACTTAGACTAGGATTCTATCTAGGTGCTTATAAATACAAGGTTAAAACCCTTAACCCTCCCCATTCATAATTGGCCGGCCATAAGGAGAAGAAAAAAAGAGAAGACGAAATTTTTAGGGTTTCGCTTTAAGGTACGATTCGACTTTTAATTCTCGTTCGTCTAATTTTCCTAGTAACTTAAATTGTGATGGATTTAGGTTTAAAAATAGGTATCAAATTAGGGTAATTAATTTCCAAAATTATGATATTTATGTTATGCTTAATCATTAATTAATAGATATCGATATGATCATAGCGATAGGGCTTAGAATCGCTTTGAAAAATTAGATGCGTAATTCACTCAGAAAGTTAGCATTTGTAAACGAGCAGATAGCTCTGAGTCATAAAAGATCAAATAAATAATTGACAACATACTAGAGATAACTTCAGAGAGTCTACTTTCTAGAAAATCCGGCCTGATAAGTTTTTATGGTCGGGAAGTGGGTCAAATGGTCAATACAAAATCAGTGTGTAAAATAGTGACGAATTTCAGTCTTGATTTTGGATTTTTCTAAAAATACTTAGACAACTGAGTTAGAGGCTCTAAGTCCACTGGAATTATTCATATATTGTGTGAGACTCATCTGAATTTTGCTAAGGTCAGAGAGGGGTTAAGTTGGGTAATTAATGCCATACATTTTTAAAGTCAGATTCTGGAGAATTTTAACACTTGTGGATTAATGAATTTTGTTGGGATATTTTTATAAAATGGTAGTGACTTATGGAGAGCATGAGGAGGGTTCATAGACTATATTTAGCATGATGTGAATTTTGGTTAAGGATTATGGAGTGTTTAATAAGTAGTGCGTTTAGGGACGCTGAGTGAGAGTTGAATTTCTGAATTCTGGCCTACACCCAGAGAAAGTTTAAATAGTAGCATTAAGTATAAAATGAAATATGTAAGATTGGTAAAGGTTTTTAAATATTATAGAACTAATGATAGATACCTAGGTATCCATCAAGTAGAAGTTTACTCATAGATGGGTTAAACCCTAATTGGTGGTAGCTAATAATGTAGTTTAAAATTGGTATAGATTGTTTTCGTGAGATTTGTGAAGTATTGATTGGATCTTTTTTGGAAGCTAATGCTGTCAGGTAGTTTCATTATCCCAATGTATAAATGTCTTTACATTTTGGGATGAAAATGATGCTTGTGATCTAAAGATGTTTTGAATGCTGTGATTATGTGTGGTTTAATGGTGTATGGACATATGTTACAGTTATAGTGACATAATTAAATCAAAAAGTTAAAACTATTAGATGTGATAATGGTACAGAATTTAAGAACAGGGATTTTATTGAATTCTATGGGTCAAAAGGGATCAAGAGGGAATACAGTAATGCCAGAACTCCACAACAAAATGGAGTTGCTGGAAGAAAGAACATGACCCTTATTGAGGCTGCAAGAACTATGCTAGCAGATTCATTTTTACCTAACACTTTTTGGGCTGAAGCAGTTAGTACTGCTTGTTAAGTCCTTAATAGGGTATTAGTGACAATGACTCAAAATAAGACACCTTATGAAGTTGTAACTTGTAAAATTCCAATCATAAGCTACATAAGACCTTTTTGGTGCCATGTGACCATCTTGAATACCATTGACCACCTGGGCAAGTTTAATGGGAAATCAGATGAAGGGTTCTTAGTTGGGTATTCTTTACAAAGCAAGGCTTTTAGGGTATATAATTTAGAAACCAAGAGAGTTGAAGAAAAACTACACATAACCTTTTTAGAAAATAAACCCAATGTTGAAGGGAAAGGACCAACTTGGCTGTTTGATCTTGATTATTTAACTGATTCAATAAATTATCAACCTGTAAGATCATAGAATCAAGCTAACAAACATGCAGGTCTACAAGAAGCTAATCAAAATGCAGGTACAAAAGATAATATTGATGCAGGTGATTCTGAAATAGAAGTTGAATCTGCTCAAAACTACTTTGTACTGCCAATATGGTCTTCTTATACTTCAATAGTCAAGAGCTCAAAAGCAAATAATACAGGTGAAGAACCTACCAAGCATCCTGATTTCTAGCAAGTAGATAAGGAGGATCAAGTCTTTTTGGATGAGCTTGAAAGACTTAAGAAGCAAGAACAGGATGCTAATGATGCAGCTGAAGCTCTCAGGAAGGAGTTTGCCCAAGAAAGTGAGGATTTGCTTCTTTAAGCAGGAGCTGCTAAAGCTAGCAGTACTAACATAGTTAATACTGCTAGCACACCAGTTAGTACTGCCAGTCCTTATGATGGACTATCCTTCACTGATCTAACCAATACTGAACAAGATGATTCAGAAATACCTGCACTTGAGGAAATTTATGCAAATCCTACTGATGGTATTTTTACCAATTCATCTTATGATGATGAGGGTGCAGTGGCTGACTTCACAAATTTAGAACCTGTTGTGAATGTCAGTCCTATTCCCACATCAAGGATTAACTCTATTCATCCTTCAACTCTAATTCTTGGAGATCCACAATCAGCAGTTCAAACAAGAAGCAAAGTGACCAAAAGTTCTGGAGCCCATGCTTTTGTAAGTTATATTCAAAAGCAAAGGAGAAATAATCACAAGGACTTCCAGCATTGTTTATTTGCTTGTTTCTTGTCTCAAAATGAACCCAAGAAGATCTCTGAAGCACTTGAAGATGAAAGTTGGGTTGATGTTATGCAGGAAGAACTGCTGCAATTCAAGATTCAGAAAGTCTGGATTCTTGTATATTTGCCTTATGGGAAGAAGGCAATTGGAACAAAATAAGTTTACAGAAATAAGAAGAACGAGAGAGGAGTTGTGGTTAGAAATAAGGCAAGGTTAGTTGCACAGGGACATAGGCAAGAGGAAGGGATAGATTATGATGAGGTTTTTGCTCATGTGGCCAGGATTGAAGCCATTAGGATATTTTTAGCATTTGCCTCTTACATAGGATTCATAGTCTATCAGATAATGTGAAAAGTGCCTTCCTGTATGGCAAAATTGATGAGGAGGTATATGTGTCTCAACCTCCAGGTTTTATAGATCCTAAGTATCCTAAGACGGGGGGAGGTCCTACAAAGTAAGTGAAGGCTCTATATGGGTTATACACCAGCTCCTAGAGCCTGGAATGCCTACATATCTACTTCTGCAAAGAATAGATCAAAGAGGAACTATGATAAGACTCTTTACATTAAGAAGGACAAACAGATATCATATTAGTACAAGTTTATGTGATGGAAATCATTTTTGGTTCAACAAAAGAAAATCTTGGTGTGATGAATTAGAGGCCTTAATGAAATAAGATTTTCAGATAAGTTTTTTTCCTATGGGAGTCTCACCTTATTTCTTGATTACAATCAACAAAAAGAAGATGGTATCTTTATAATCAGAGATAAATATGTTGCAGAAATTCCTGACAAAGTTTGATTTTGGTCAGTGTTAAGACTGCTAAGTACATCCAATTGAGACCAGAAGCCTTTGGTCAAGGTGAGAAGCTAGTGAAGTGGATTGTACATCTTTAAAGATCCATGATTGGTCTTTAATGTACTTGACTGCTTCCTAGGCCTGATATTATGTTTTGCAGCCTGTGCCTTGTTCTAGTCAGGTCACTCCAAAAACCTCCCATCTACGTGCAGTTAAAGAATCTTAGGTATCTAAAGGGATAAACCCAAACTGGGCCTTTGGTATCCTAGAGTGTCCTCATTGACCTGGAAGCCTATTGAATAGTGACTATGGCGGACAAATCTTGAATGAAATCCATAACAGGAGGTTGTCAATTTCTGGCAGGAGACTTATTTCTTGGCAATGCAAAAAGTAGTCAATTGTGGCTACTTCTACTACAGAGGCAGAATATGTTGCTGCTGCAAATTGCCGTGGGCAAGTTCTATGGATTCAAAATCGAATGTTAACTAGGTTTCAATTTTTCATGAACACACAGATCGTACATTTGATAATGAAAGTACAATCTGGTATGTAAAGAATCCAGTATATCACTCAAAACCAAGCATAAAATAGCCATTAGGCACCACTTTCATAGGGATTTCTTACGAGAAGAAACTTATCTAGGTGCTTAAACTATACACTGATGATAATGTAGCTGATCTTCTAACCAAGGCATTTGATATTAGCAGGTTTCAGTTCTTGGTTGTTACAATTAGGATGATCAATCCATAAGCTGCATTAGTTAAGGGGAGGCAATATGATTTGTTGTATAGTTTCTATGAAGTGTTTAGTGTGCAGAAGCATTTTCACCATCAGTGACACATTTCAAGAAGTTAATTGGGTTTTAAAGAGTCATTGGGAAGAGATAAAGACGGTATTCGAACATGCTATTACCAACTTGTTTCATATCTTGCTTGACAAAAGTTAGTACCGAAAAGCAGATAAAGTTAATACGTTGGGCAAAGATAGTACCTGTGCTATAGAACCGTTGAAGAAAAATACCGCCAGTGGTACTAAAGTGTAAAATTGAAACGGTTTTTTTTGATTTTAGGTTTGCTAAACCTATATAAACCCATCTCGATTGCACAGTTCACTCATGTAATCTCTCTTAAATACTTTCCTGCATTCAAGCCTTAATCTCTCACTAGCCGACGGTCTCCAATCGTGGCTGTTCTTGAATCGTGCCCTAAACACAACATGGTCGCATATTTGGAAAAGACTCCTGGGAATGCAGAGTTTCATGAGGTTATTGACTTTATTGAGCGAAGCTCCATTCACAATGCTCTCACTATAAGTCCAGTAGTCTCTACTACATTTGTTGAACAGTTTTGGATGTCTGCTAAATCCAAAATAATCAACAATGTTAGGTATATTATTGCCAAAGTAGCTAGCAAGCCTGTGTCTATCTCTGAAGCATCAATAAGAAGTGATCTTCTTTTTGATGATGCCGATGGGATAGATTCTCTACCAAATCAGGTTATATTTGATGCTATACAGCTCATGGGGTATGAGGGGGATTTAACTGTTCTAACATTTAACTAAGCTTGTTTTCACCCCAAATGGAGATGTTCTTTTTCATACAATGATCATTGTATCAGTTCAAAATGCACCTCTTGGGATCAAATTCCCACTAACATTGCCACTGCTGTAATTTGCTTAACATCTAATCAGCTAATGAATTTGCTTAGACACTTAGATGCAAAGAAAAAGTTTGTTATGTATCCAAGGTTCATTTCAATCTTTTTAGATAAACAGCTAATGAATGTGCCAGTACCTTTAGACATTTCCTGTAAATTCTTTGACAAGTAAAGTTTTTCTCCTTATGGTAAAAAGGGTAAACTTTTTTCAGGAAATCACACCTTTATTTGCTTCTATGTTGGTACAACCAACTGAGAATGAGGGTGCCACTTCAGAAAGACCATCTGAACCACAATCTACACCCTCTCCTCCTCACCCAAGTAAAGCCAATTTTGAGCCTCAGTCTGACCCATCCCCTAGACCTTCACCTTCTACTCATATTCCTGATTCTATCCATGAGAGTTTCTGGTGGGAATCATGAGTCAGTCATCAGTGATAAATCACATTCATGGAAGAGGTGAACATGACACTCTCTAAAGTTGTATGATCGTTTATCTCCTTGTGTACATAGGTTACAGATCAAGCCAAGGAAATAAAACACTTGAAGGCATAGATCAAGAAGCTTAAGAAGAAAGCCAAACCTGTTATTGCACACCACAAAGCTTGGGTAAAGAGTGTCTCCTTGAAGCAAAGATTGGCGGGAAAGAAGTCCTTGAAGAAACAGTGGATGCAAAAGGAGTCTGTATCCAAACAGGGGAGGAAACCTGCCAAAGCTGAACCTTCAGTCCATAAAGATCCATTATTTGATGAGCTTGCTGATGATACGTTGGATTATATGGATACTGAGAATGCTCAAGATGTGGGGAGGACAAGAAATGTAGTGTATGAAGAGAAAGAGAGTGCTGAAGATGCAGTTAGTACTGAAGATGTAGTTAGTACTGACAAGGAAAAAGTTAGTACTGACAGATCAAAAGTTAGTACTGACAGATCAAGAGTTAGTACTGACAAGGAAGAAGTTAGTACCGACAGACCAGATGAAGGTACTGATGATCAAACTAAAGGAAGATATGATCCTCAAACACCTCCAACAACCACTACTCCATCAATATTTGGTGATGATGAGACTATTGCTCAAGTACTTATCATAATGAGTCAGAACAAGGAGAAGCTCAAAGAAAAAGAAAAAGGAGTAGAGCTTAAGGATGTTGAGGAGACTGAGAGACCTAGGCCTACTTCAACCAGATCATTATTGACATTAAAGCCTCTTCCAAAGATTGATCCAAAAGATAAAGGGAAAAAGAAAATTGAAGAGGAAGATGAGTCTGATACTGAATCTGAAGGTATTCCTGAAGCTGAAAAGAAATTTAAGCAACTTGCTAGGGATGAAGAGATGGCTAGAAAGGTACAAGAAGATTGGGAAGCAGAAGAAGAAGTTAAAAAGCTAGCTGAGGAAGAAGCTATAAAGGCTGCCCTTTCAAATGAATATGACTTTATTCAAGCAAGAATTAAAGCTGATAGACTTCTAGCATTAAGGCTTCAAGAAGAAGAGAGAGAGCAATTCACTGTGGAAGAGAGAGCAAAATTCCTTCATGATACAATTGCAGCTCAAAGAAGGTTTCTTGCAGAACAAAGAGCTATTGCAATAAGGAATAGACCTCCTACAAGAACTCAGCTTAGGAATCAGATGATGACTTATTTGAAACATGATGGAAACAAGAAACACTTAGACCTGAAGAACAAAACTTTTGAAGAAATACAAGCTTTATATGAGAAAGTGAAGGTTTGATGAAAGTTTCACTGGTGGTGGTTTCACTAAGGATGAAAGAAAGATTAAGGAGATGAATGAAGGAGCAAAAGATCTTGAACAGAAGAGATTAAAGAAGAAGGTTGCTAAAGAAACTCCAAAGAAAGAAGACACAACAAAGGTACCTGCTAAGGTAGATGTGACAGAGTAGGGTACAAAGAAAAGGAAAGGTGGTCATGTGAAGATGCTTGCTAGGAAAAGGAAAAGACCATAATCAGATGTTGATAGTGATGATGAGCATAGAAAGTGTCTGAAGATTGTTCCATTTAAAGGTACCATAGATAGTGAAATAATGGAGAAGAAATCATTTATTTCTAAGTTGGACAAGGTTTCATCACTAGAGGGGGATTACCTTGTTATCTACAGAGCCAATGGGAACTTCAGGGCATTCAACTATCTATTGGAGGTACTACATATATTTGATAAGAAAGATTTATTTCACTTGTATAACTTGATGATGAAGCAATACTCAAAAGTCACAATGGAAGGAATTGAGGTGATTCTTTGGGGAGATTTGAAGATAATGGTGGAATCCTCAAATGAAGAAAATGATCAAAGTGACTTCTGGAATAATCAACAAAATTAGGAGATTGTCACATGGAGATTATATAAAGCTTGTGGAGTTTACATATTAGAGCTTGAAGATGGGACAGTCATTCATATGTTGGTTGAAAGAAGATATCATTTCTCAAAGGATTTGATGCAAAGGATTCTTGATTTTAGATTAGAAGTTGAGATAGAAAGTATTGTTGCACTAGATTTGATCAGATTTATTAAGCAACAGATTGATGAAGAGTGATGATGTGAATGGAGATGAGAAGGGTTTGAGTGTTGGCTAACCACCACACAACAAATGGTCATCAGTTCACCATGCTTAATAGGCATAAGAACTGGCTAGTCCATAAGCAAACGGCTTGTGGTAAAGACTTCTCAAATCCGTTTATGGTTGACAATTTACCAAAAATTGTAGGGTTCTCAACTCACCTTGCTTCATGGTTAAGAGTTGGCTAGTCCAGGATCAAACAGTTCTTGGTAAAGACTACTCAAATCTGTTGATAGCTGATAGTTTGCTAAAAACTATATGGTTTATCAATGCACCATGTTATGGCAATGAAGCATTGGCTAGTCCAAAAGCAAACGGTATTTGGTAAAGACAAATCAATTCCGTTGATGGTTGACAGTTTACCAAAAACTGTATGGTAATCAACTCACCATATTTTGAAATAAAGAGTTGACTATCCCAGAGCAAACGGCTACTGGTAAAGGAATATCAAATCCGTTTATGGCTGGTAGTTTGCCAAAAACTACATAGATGTAACAGAGCAGGGTACAAAGAAAAGGAAAGGTGGTCATATAAAGATGCTTGCTAGGAAAAGGAAAAGACCACAATCAGATGTTGATAGTGATGAGAGCATAGAAAGTGTTTGAAGATTGTTACATTTGAAGGTACCATAGATAGTGAAATAATGGAGAAGAAATCATTTATTTCTAAGTTAGACAAGATTCATCACTAGAGGGGGATTACCTTGTTATCTACAGAGCCAATGGGAACTTTAGGGCATTCAACTATCTATTGGAGGTACTACATATATTTGATAGGCAAGATTTATTTCACTTGTATAACTTGATGATGAAGCAGTACTCAGAAGTCACAATGGAAGGAATTGAGTTGATTCTTTAGGGAGATTTGAAGATAATGATGAAATCCTCAAAAGAAGAAAATGATCAAAGTGACTTCTAGAATAATCAATAAAATTGGGAGATTGTCACATTGAGATTATATGAAGCTTGTGGAATTTACATATTAGAGCTTGAAGATGGTACAGTCATTCATATGTTGGTTGAAAGAAGATATCCTCTCTCAAAGGATTTGATGCAAAGGATGCTTGATTTTGGATTAGAAGTTGAGATAGAAAGTACTATTACACTAGATTTGATCAGATTTATTAAGCAACAGATTGATGAAGAGTGATGATGTGAATGGAGATGAGAAGGGTTTGGGTGTTGGCTAACCACCACACAACAAATGGTCATCAGTTCACCATGCTTAATAGGCATAAGAACTAGCTAGTCCATAAGCAAACGGCTTGTGGTAAAGACTTCTCAAATCCGTTTATGGTTGACAATTTACCAAAAATTGTAAGGTTCTCAACTCACCTTGCTTCATGGCGAAGAGTTGGCTAGTCCAAGATCAAACAGTTCTTGGTAAAGACTACTCAAATCTGTTGATACCTGATAGTTTGCTAAAAACTATATGGTTTATCAATGCACCATGTTTGGTAAAGACAAATCAATTCCGTTGATGGTTGACAGTTTACCAAAAACTATATGGTAAATAACTCACCATATTTTTCAATAAAGAGTTGACTATCCTAGAGCAAACGGCTACTGGTAAAGGAAAATCAAATCGGTTTATGGCTGGTAGTTTGCCAAAAAATACAAAGCCAACTTAGTTGGATTGTTGCTGAAAAGACATGCTGATAAAGATGGATAGCTAAAGATAATTAGAGATCAAGATTTGATAAAGTGTTTGGATACATCCTCCAAGAACTTAAGAAGAATAAACCGAAGAAACATGAAGTTAAACAAGTTTAAAATCATGTTTAGGGGAGGATTGTTAGGAATTGTGTATTCCTAACTTAGTACCATTAGTGATATACTTAGTACCGCTATGTTAGGATTAATGTTTTCTTAACTTAGTACCGACAGTACAAATAGTTAGTACTGTCAGTTATACTTAGTACCGACAG
>BQNB010034360.1:0-31450 GCA_026074375.1 Tanacetum coccineum
TCAATTATCAAGAAAAAGCAGGTAATAAGCAGCAAATAAGCTAATGCTATAGTAAAAAGTAAGCTAAAATGAAAATGGAGACTTACCAAAAGCCTTTGCTCTAAACAAGGAGAACAAAGATAGTCTACAAGCTCCAGCTTGTATAAAACAAGCTGGTAAGGGTCTATAAGCTCTTCCAAATCAGCTTATCATCCAATTTTTGCTGAGGAATTTTAAGGGGTGAGATTTTTTATTTTTTTTGTGTTTTCTTAACTGTTATATTTTAAATTACTTTTAAGTTAAATAAGATGTAGAACAGCTTATGAAAATCTAAGTGAGCTTTTTTAAAAACAATGAACAACCTCAATACTTGAAAACAAATTATGACAACTCAAACTTAACTTTCATTAAAAAAAACAGATTACAATTCTAAAGAAAATACAACTTTTTTTTAACTAGGTTAAAACTAAAACTAAGATAACTACTCTGCCAAAATGGATTACAAGAACTATATATAGAGACAGATGAGCCATGTGTGTTTGTTGTGTGAGTAAAAGCTCAAATTTAATCTTGCCCATTGATTATGAGTATTGCCCAAGAAATTTGATCCTAACCCTTGATCGTTTGTTGTCCAATGAGCTTCTTGTGGGATTGCCACAGTGGCAAGAGGCATGTGGGGTGCGGGGTTTGAGATGGTGATGGTTTTGGAGTGGTGTGAGGAGGTTTTGAGGGGGGGGACAATGACAGGAAGGGTAGCCCCTTGAGGGTTATACAATCTCTTTCACCACACGTCCTTGTGGTGGTAGAAAGTTATGGCAGTTGGCAATTTTGATCCTCCATTTTATATATGTTCATTGCAAACTTAGTCCTAATGTGGATTTAACGAAGTTAAGTTAATGGGGTTAAAGGGTAATGGGCTTGTGATTTTGGTTTTGGGCCGGGTAAAGGTTTTAAAGGAATTTTGGGCTTATGATGGTAGTGGGCTAACCCGGGCCCACTAGGTGGGTACGGGTGGGCCCACTTTTAGCAGTTTATGTTTTCGGGCTCGGTTTTCGATGCTCTTTCCAAAGCCGTATCTCGGGGTTGACTTTGACTTTGTCACGACTTCATTAAATGCTCAAACGTTGTCGAGTCGATCTAGAAATTTCCGTTCTAGCTCCGTTTTCAATCCTTTTGAACCCTTGGCCTCAGTTTTTCGTGCTCTTTCCAAATCCGTACTTAGTTTTGTCCTGTTTAGCTTCATTTTTGTCCTTTAGTGATTATCCGGTACCTGCACAGTACAAACACAAAAACAAGCATATATATGGCATTTTA
The DNA here is from genome assembly GCA_026074375.1 of Tanacetum coccineum. Lineage (NCBI taxonomy): Eukaryota > Viridiplantae > Streptophyta > Magnoliopsida > Asterales > Asteraceae > Tanacetum > Tanacetum coccineum. The sequence goes on from BQNB010034360.1 coordinate 1,294, forward strand.
TGTGTGTTTTTGGTCGTTTAGGGTCGATTTTAAAGGTAAAAGGTATGTGTATTTAAACACATACCAAAATCCCCCATACTAAGACATTGCCGTGTCCTCACGCAATGCTATGAAGTAAGCACTTAGAAAACTAAGAATCTCAATCTCCCTCGACTAATAACCTCGAAAAGTAGCTAAGTGTTTGTCAAGGGAAAATAAAGAAACATTTTTAAATATATGCACTAACTAACACTAATATATTTTTTTGTATTTTTTTTCACATTCATTTTTTTTACTTTTCTTTATAGCAACTTACTAACTTATTTGACTTTCGTTATTTTCATTTGAGATCATAGAATAAGATGCACTTTAACCCTAAAATGCCCCAAAAAGGATAAATTCATCGTTCCCGACTTTTCACTTATTCCAAACCAGGCTTAAAACAAAATCACCATCAATTATGAGTTAAGATGCTAACACTACTCATATTTGCAACTTGTAAGCTTTTCACTCCCGACAATTATTGTATCTTAGGTGTATGTGCTATTTTAAATTTCAACTTTGGATCAATGTTTTGCAAATTTCTATGCTTCACGTTCCACCCGAGAATAATGAGTTTGAAGGCGAGATCATCCCATGTAGCGACTTTCGTCTTGGCACATCCCAACCTTGCGGTTAAGTGACCAGGCTTTTGACACCCCACAGAGACTAGTATCGGGACTCACGGACCTTAGGTTTCATAAACTCTTAGGTTTTCCATATATACATAGATTATAAAATAGAATAGCCAAAGTTTAAAAGCATATTTGAATTTAACAAAAAGAGATCTATTATTTATTAATTCACACTATTAAACACTTATGCAATTTGTGACCCTTGACCTTTTAGAAGGCTGCAACATCGGTTGTGAGCCGGCAAGATGCAGCAAACTTTTATCAGTCTCGGATTATTATTCTTACTATGGGCTTTCTTTAGAAGGCTGTAACATCGGTTGTGAGCCGGCAAGATGCAGCAAACTTTTATCAGTCTCGGATTATTATTCTTACTATGGGCTTTCTTTAGAAGGCTGTAACATCGGTTGTGAGCCGGCAAGATACAGCAAACTTTTATCAGCCCACAGTTTATATTTATTAGTATATTAATCAGGTTAAGAGCTTATGGGAGAAAAAGCCACAAATTACATACATGAGCTCTTAAGATTTCCAAATAATCCTTGTTTAGCATCCAACTCATACTTAACTCTATCATTTTTCGTTCTTCGCGAATTTTCGCGAACGCTTAGCCTAAATGTTAAGGAACAAGCTAGAGCTCAACACGCTCGATCGAGTCAAAATTTACTCTTATTCTACCCAGCAGGAAAGTCAAAATTGTGACAAAACACTTATTTTTATTTTTTAAATTTTTTTAAAATTTTTCATTTTTTTTGAAATTTTGGTGGTAAAAACGGGATTCCTCGAAAACAACGGCTGCAGGCACAATCAAATCGAAGATCTCCCCATACTAGAATGAAACATTGTCCTCAATGTTTTAAGAAGGGTCTCTATGCAAATCCTAAGCCTTTTATGAATTATGCTAAAGATAAACGTTAGTTGATAAGATTTGGATATTGGATTCCCAAAATGAAGCTGAGAATTTGAAGCTCTTGTGATCGAAGGACAATAACCGCGAGCACGAGAGGCTTCAGAATCCGGGACAATCCTGGACAATAAACCACACAACACAAAACACGAAAAAGGTAGAGGCGAGCCTCATCACAACACATAACACTTATTAGCAATAAGAAAGAAGATAAAATGGATAAGCATGAGTTGCCACCCACGAAGCGCCTTGTTTTTGTTAACCGAGTCACAAGCTCAACTCGACCCCGAATTCATTGGTCCATGGGGGAGCAAGTGGAATATAAAATCTCCATCGGACTTTCATTCAAGTGGTTTGGATAAACATTGAATTTCACAAAAGTTCCACTCGATGAGATACACCCGGCATAAAAGAATGATAAACGAAGATGCCGGGGTCAAAAATGGTATCTTCATTCCTACAGGAGAGAAGATATGGTGGAGCAACGGGATACGTAAGAAATGGAAGAAAGATCCATACAATATAAGCGAAGAAAGGTTCACTTAAAAGTATGAGATCCAAATCCAGGTTAAGGGTAGGATGGGTGGGTAAAACATTAGGCACATGAACTCTTGGTTCTCTTGTTGGGAAAATATCCTCCACCGCATCCATTGTAAGATTGCCCAGCTCGGGTTCAATCTTAAAGCATAAATGATCATACTCCGATGGAGATATGATGTGAGCGAGTTCATCGGCAAACTTCTCATGATAAAAATCACTCCTATCGGCAGGAGGAAATGGATTGATCGAAAGATCAAAGATGAACGAATCATATTGAGAAAAATCAGCATGAGTAGTGGTACTGCCACTACTCTTTTCTTTAATATGATCGTCATCAGAATAGAAAGCTTCATAATCCGGAAGAGAATAATCAGAACAGGTAGTGGTACTGCCACTACTCTTTTCTTCCAAATCAAAGCAGAAAGATTCGGTTAAAGAATTATCAAAGGTGTTAGTCTCCTCCAAGAAAAGAGTTAAGAGATTGGAGGAAGACTTTGTCATAACTCGGAAGATGGAGTGGGATTATCTATTAAATGCTTCCGATGTTAGCACTAAGAAGATTGACATTCAGCATTTTTCACAGAATGATATCGTCTTTGATTGTTAGAAAGAATATCGGATATCAATCCTCCAACTCCGGATTTAACAATCTCTACCACCTCTAAGCTGACGATCTCAGCATTGGGGGGTGATGCATCGACATAATCAATGTTCTCATAAGAATCGTCATTACTCGAAGAATAATCATTGTTGGAATTGATGATAGTCTCAGAATGTTCTTTGAAAGCTTCAAGAGGGGTAGGATTGTTGCAAAGAGGCACATCACACATACTGTCTAGGAATACCCCCTCGGACTCATTGGATTGGGACAAGGTTCTCAACACTAGACTTTATTACTCCGTCCGATTTCATTGTCGGAATAGTGTCAAGATGCTCGTCCCCCATACTTAGAGAGTTAATGGGCTCCTTGGTTGGTAAGACAGGTGCGATTGCAATGGTATAGTCCTCGTCATCATCGTAGCAAATGAGAATCTTCTAATATCGATCTAGCCGCTTGCTCTTCCGCAATTCACTTTTCTTCTTCCTTCTTTTGCATATATTGACCAACCATATCACAATAATGATGTCATTTGCTCCCATAAGCTTGTTTGAGAATTATAAAGTCATTATGAAGCAATGAAAAGGCTATTTGAACATTGGAGATTGGATGATTGACGGTATATTGCGGGGGTTGAAATTGGTCAAAACCAAAAGAATTATAATCATAGCAAGAATTTTGCTCATGATAATAGTCTTTATTCATTGGTTGACATTGGAAAGTCTCATGAGGACCCCCACAATCTTCACAACAAGAATATTGTTGTGGAAAACTCGGTGAAGTTTGTGGAAAATAATTAAAGCTTTGATTGGAACAACGCGTCCTGCTTGTCAGTCAAACGGACTTGAGGTGGACAATCGTAACCGTAATGAGAATCGTTCCCACATAACTTACAAGAGTATGGTATGTATTGGGGTTGTGGAGGATGGTTTGCAACACTTGGAGAATCGTTAGAAGAGTACGGAGTTGAAAAATTGATTGGTGTTGCATTTCCATCAGTACAATAAAAACAAACTCCATCATATTCATTACAACCACATTGTTGGCACGTACCAAAAAGACATTGTTGTTGCAAACTTTGCAAATTTTGTAGGATCTCATTAAGGTTTTGATTGTAGCATGGTTCCGGATTAGAGATAATCAGAATTTGCGGTGGACAATTGTAACCATAATGAGCACCTTTCCCACAAGACTTACAAGTACATCGTTGACAAAAGATATCGTCTAACGAATCACCACACTCGTAACAACAATTATGGTTAATTTGTGGAGGACTTTGTAAAGAATTTACACCGAGGCCTTGTTTGACAACGAATGGCTCTTGATTAACAAAGTTAGTATCGTCATCGGATGACTTGGAAGTGTCTTGGAAGTCATGAAAAACTTCCTCTAATGTCTTTCGTATTAGAGCACATTGTCGACAATATAGACCATGAACCGGGTCTCCACAATCGAGACAAATTTTTTCAATTTTAAGGGGTCGTTCAGACAAGTTGGGTACGGGAACAAATCTTGTCATCAATGACTCCTTTTGAACAAACCACAGTCTTAGTGTAAAAATTTCCATAAGACGAACACTCTTTAATCGCGTAAAGGGGATTCAAACGACGATCGAGTGACGCCATAAGAATTAAACAATTGAGGGTTAATGAAAAGAATTAAATGGATAAGAAGGAAAAGAATATTTTTTTTTTGTTTTTCGAGTTTTTTAAGCAACATATTTTTTAACGGACAAAACGAGATAAGACAACTTAAACCAATAATCAACTCGTTTCACGGTAGCTCTTTAAAAGAAAAACTCACAAAGGAAGCGGGAGGAGCGGGAAACGCGAAGTCAATAAACCTTCTCCTTTCATTCGGGTCGTAGTTCCTACGGAACAACCCTCCTTATACACCCCTCGTCATAGTTTTTTATCAATAAAGGTGGAGCCGTACTTCACAAGTGACACAAAGGCAAGTTTTAAATCTTTTGTTCGGGAACTTATTATGATAATGCTTCAGTTGAAAGCATTATATTGATGGTGATTTTTATTGATAATTAAGGATAATGTTTTTATATTTTTGATTTTTTTTATATTATACTAATACTAATAAAAGAAAATGAAAAATATTTTTGTGTTTTATATTTTTATAAATAAAAGAAAATATTCACAAACGGGAAAATTAACTTCACGTGGGAAGGGTCTTCAAACACTAATCGTCAAACAAACGCGAAAATCGTTTCACAGCCTCCCCGGCAGCGGCGCCAAAAATTGACAAGCTTGAAACTAACTTTAATATATATAAATAAATAAATTTAAATATATAATAAGGATAAACTCAAAAATCAATAAAATCAATTGTAGTAAACCGGAGTAAATCTTAAAATAATCAATAAAATCCGGGTAGTATAGGAATATTTTCCCGGGTCATAGTCCCAGCGAGGCGTGAATTTAAAAATCGAGAGTCGGTTTAAATATCGATGCTTGAATGGAAAAGATATGGGGTTGAGTTTCTAAAACTACTAATAATATGCAAAAACGAATAAAAGAAAACCCTAAACAAAAGCAATTTAAGAAAAACGCGGAAACGGGAATTTAAACCTAAAACTACGGGAAAGCATAAAAAGGCAAATGATTAACTTAAAATTCAACGGGAAGCATAAATAAGGCATAAGAATGAAATCCTAAGTCTACGGGAACATAAAATTAAGGCAATTAGGCTTAAATCATAAAAAAGAAAAACGAACGCGACTAAAAACCTAAAATATGAAAAATTTAACCTAAAGTGATTTTTTTACTTTTAACTAATCCTAAATGACTAAAAAGTAAGAATAAAAAAAACTAGACTGAAAACGGAGTTGATTTGAGTTAAAAACGAGAAGAAACGAGAACCGGGCCCGAGACCCGTTCTTTAAAAAACGAAACTTTGCAAAAATGACCCTACGAAAGTTTTTATATTTTTCCTAAGTGCAATATGACAAAATAAAATTTTCTAAAAAAGAAAAATATTTTTTTGATTTTTATTTAATTTATTATAATTAAAAAATAGTTTTAAAGAAAATAAATGATAAAAAAATATCAAACGATTATGAAAAATTCTGAAAAATTCAAGGAAATTGCATTATACTACAAAGATCCTAAGAAAAATTTGAAACTGAAAATTAAGCTTAAAAATAAGCTGTTATTAAGCATTAAAGGGGTTGTGGCTTAATGGCTGCTTGGGCTTAGGTATTTAACAAAACAAACTCATACCGGATGAGCTATTGCAGCACAACGGTATGAGTTTGTTTGTTAGGGTGTTGGTATAAAGGGGGAGGTCCAGGGGTCGAGCCTGGGCCTCTCTCTTTTTATAAAACATTTTTTTTTCAAAATTTTCTTTTAAAACTTAAAAAGCAAACAAAAACTAGCAACTTTAAAAAAAATGCTTTTTTAAAAACTTAAAAATAAGCTAGGAAATAAGCAACAAAAAGTGGGCAGTCTAAACTTGTTTTAACTAATGACTAAAAAAATTAAGCTAATTGAGGGGCTTATATAGGGAAGATTAGCTAAGGCAAAATGAAAATAAGCAAAGAGAGGGAGGCACTAATATCTAATAAGCAAATGCTAACAAAATAAGCTAAGGGAAAAAGGACAAATAAGCACAAAATTAAGCTATTAACTAGGCAGATTACTAAGGCAGTAGGGGGGCTAACTGTTAAGTCTATAAAGGAGCAATATAAGCTAGAGGGCATGAAAACTAAGCTAAGGCAGAAGGCTAACTAACCTACTAAGCAAAAGGGCCAAAAATAAGCTAAGGAAAGAAAAGCAAATAAGCTAGAAAAGGGATGGCAGAATACTACAAACTAAGTGCAAGGAACTAAGCTAAATGTTAAAGCTACTAAGGGAAATTAAGCTAGGGAAAAAGGAAATAAGCAGAGGCAGCTAGTTATCTAATCCTAATAAGCTGAAGCAACAAGAAATAAGCCAGGGATGAGAGCCAGAAAAGCACAAAAAACTAAATAAGCAATAAGCCTAAACTAGCATACCAACAGTCAAGATGGCAACTATGGGCTTAAAAATAAGTCATCTATAGGGGGACTTAGGGCTTAAGGCTACTAAGGGTTTTAGAATAGCTTATTGGCTATCTAAAAATGCTAAAATCCTAAAAATTAAATCACAAATAAGCTAGGAAAGTTTATGTCAAAGAGGCTGTTTAGCACCAGGGTACTCTTTTGACAGTTTTCAAAGGGCTAAAAACACACACACAAATAAGCTGTCAAATAAGCTTTACAATGAAAAAGAGGTCAAAGCAGATGGAGTATGGGTCAAGTTGAGCTTATGCATAAATTTTCACAAGCTAAAAACATGATCTAACATCTGATAAATGTAATGAAAAGAGACAGTTTTTTTTTGACACTCTAAGGCTTGACACAATTTGACAGTTTGTAAGAAAAATTGCAAGTTAACCAAAAGGACTTTAAACTTGGTTTTGACAATTAAAAAGTAGACACAAACAAGACTCAACAGACTGTTTTTAAACAATTAAGCTAGAAATGTATTTTGACACAGACTTGAATAAATAGGTTTGGACACCTTTGGAAACAAACTAAAAAACAAATTTTAAAACTCAAACAGTTGAAAATTTAGATTAAAAAACTCTCAAATGTGCTTGCCAAAAAGGACCAAATGACCCAATGGGTCTTTGAGCTTAAAATGACCCACTTTGGGGTTTATGCCAAACACCCCCTTAAGTGGCAGTTTTGATGTTTTTGCTGATAGAAAAGAAAAGACCCTTATAATAAGGCTTAAGCTGACTTAAGAGCTTATAAATAAGCTTAACAAACAGAAATTTAAAGACAATTTAGTAAATGCTAGGAACTTAAAGAAAACTTTAAAGAGACAGTGAAATAAGTTGCAAGCAAATTAAAGGACAAGAATTTAAAACAACTGGAAATTTAAATGACATTAATTAAAAATGCAGTAAAAAGGTACAAATCTTGATATAAGCTTTTGCCTTATACAAAAATTCGACACACTTGCTCCTAAACTATTACATGATATTTATACTAAGGTCTTGAGTCTCTCTTGTGTTTCTTTGCTGAGGGCTTCAAGGCATTGTGTTTCTTGTGTGAGTAGACTGCAATAGTTGATCAAAGCCCTCCATTTTTTTCTTTGTGCCCAAGGTAAATGATCTTGTCCCTTGATTTCTTTCAGCCAATGGAGTGAGTAAGGATTGCCAACCTGGATAACAGCCATGTGGGGGTGTGGGGTGAGGGATTGTGACAGTTTTGGAGTGGGGTGCATAGGAAACGAGGTGAGATGGTGATGGGTGGTTTTGGGCGGGAAAGGATTTAGAAGATAAACAGTGTTTCAATATTCGGGGGTGAAGTTTGGGAGATGGGCAAAAGAGGCCCCTTGAGTTGTATAAGTTTGTTGCAAAAGTAGTCCTTGTGGGGTTTATAAGTTTTAGCGTTTGGCAGGTTTGCCCCTTGAGAGTTATACAATCTCTTTCACCACACGTCCTTGTGGTGGTAGAAAGTTATGGCAGTTGGCAATTTTGATCCTCCATTTTATATGTGTTCATTGCAAACTTAGTCCTAATGTGGATTTAACAAAGTTAAGTTAATGGGGTTAAAGGGTAATGGGCTTATGAATTTGGTTTTGGGCCGGGTAAAGGTTTTAAAGGAATTTTAGGCTTATGATGGTAGTGGGCTGACCCGGGCCCACTAGGTGGGTACGGGTGGGCCCACTTTTAGCAGTTTATATTTTCGGGCTCGGTTTTCGATGCTCTTTCCAAAGCCGTATCTCGGGGTTGACTTTGACTTTGTCTTGACTTCATTAAATGCTCAAACGTTGTCGAGTCGATCCGGAAATTTCCGTTCTAGCTCCGTTTTCAATCCTTTTGAACCCTTGGCCTTAGTTTTTCGTGCTCTTTCCAAATCCGTAATCAGTTTTGTCCGGTTTAGCTTCATTTTTGTCCTTTAGTGATTATCCGGTACCTGCACAGTACAAACACAAAAACAAGCATATATATGGCATTTTATGTGTGTTTTTGGTCGTTTAGGGTCGATTTTAAAGGTAAAAGGTATGTGTATTTAAACACATACCAAAATCCCCCATACTAAGACATTGCCGTGTCCTCACGCAATGCTATGAAGTAAGCACTTAGAAAACTAAGAATCTCGATCCTCCTCAACTAATTACCTCGAAAAGTAGCTAAGTGTTCATCGAGGGGAATTAAAGAAATCAATAGCTTCGACAAGTCCCGTTTTCACCATTTTTATATTTACACTAATTATCCCTAATATTTTTGTATTTTTCCTTTTTCTTTTCTTAACTACAATTAAGCTAGTCATAAAAGCTTTAGGAAATGAAAGGTTAAGTGATTGGACTTATGTTAAGCTAATAGAAGTACTATAAAGGTACTTGTTACTAAATGCTTATTCTTCTAATTACAAGAAACTATAAAGAAGTAGAAAAGTACATGTGAACAGCGTACGTATTGGTTTTAGTTTCTGTTGAAGTGATCTACTTGGTAAAACTCAAGTGACGGCTAAATTAAAGTATAAAATCATAACTCATCATTATGTACTAAACCTACTTTACAAGCTTGCAAAGTCAAATATGCTCAAAATTTCTTAACTCACAAACTACTTGAAACTCTTAAAGAATACCTGGTGTTAGCAAGATTTTTAAAGCTCTAAATTTTGAATTTCTACAAACTAAGTTTCAAAACCTGTTCTAAAACCTTGCACATGTTATCAAAATCACATATGTAAAAAAGTTTTAACAAACTGTTGTTGACTTTAAAGGTCAAAACTACCTTTTACCAAACACTAGTTAACCAAAACTGTCCAAACAATTTTTTTATCTAAAATCTATTTTAAAACTAAAACTGTTAAAACCTTATAACTACTTAGACTTTAACTCACCTAGTTAAGCTAATTAGGCACTTAAAACTAAAGCTTATTAAGGAAATTAAGCTAGTTACTCACCTAGCTTATTCTACTTATTATGACAGACTTAAAGGAAAAATGTAATTTCATAGAGTTTTAACTACAAAGCTTAAATCTCTTGAATTCTCTACAGTATATAAACAAATTTTACACAGGATTAAGCATAATAAATAACCAATGCAATAGCTACTTAGATAAAGATTCAAATGCTAAAAATGAATCTAGATTGTGAACTGAACTTTGAAGGTTCAGAACTCTAGGCCACCTCTTTCTGAGTGGAATGGCCTTAATTCTCATTATCTATGGCTCCTAGCCTCTCCTAGCCTCTAGACCAAAAGCTTAAGCTCAATAAGCTAATTGGAGCTTATTCTTCCTCATTGCTTCCAATGTCAAGCAAGAGAGATCAAGTAATCATAAATTTGACTTGGATTGAACAAAAACAGTAACTAAATAACTTTAAACTAACTTTGACTGAAATTTGAGCTTAAAAAAATGAGCTTATGAGAGCTTAGTGTATCAAAACAGCTTAAAAATTGTAATCAAACACTTTAAAACTGAATGTTTAGCTTTTATTGATTATGTAAAGTAAAGTACAAATTGAAAATTCAAAAGTACAAGTGATTGAAAGCTTAAATCTTGAATTAAAATGATTGGTACAAAAGCTTAAAGAAAACTGAAATTTAACTAAAAAGAAAACTAAAAATTAATTCCCCACTAACTGCTATCTAGCCTTTTATTTATAGGAGAGGATGAAGAAAGGAGAAGATGAGAACTTCCATCAATCATAGCCGTTGGATCTCTTTTTCTTTGAATCTTGGCCGTTGATGATGAATGGTGATGTGTTCGGACCAATGGGGAGTTGCCACGTCATAGAAATGACGTGGTGATGGGTAAAATACGAGGTAGGGTTGTAGGGAAAGACGGGAGAAGGGTTTTTGGGAAGTTGGGTTTGTTTCAGGTTTTGGGCGGGAAAAGAAGTTAGAAAACAGTTAGGGAGAAAGAGTTGCCCGCGTTGTGTGTTTTGTAAAGTTTTGGAGTATTTTGTCATTCTTCCATTCCTTTGAGTTTTCTTTCTACATATGTAAGTGTAAAAATAAGTTTCAAAAGGTTGTCCAAATGTCGGCCCTTGTAGTTGATAAACTTTTATTTCCTCTTAAAAAAAAGGCAACTTTTATCTATTGCAAGATTAGACCTTGAACTAGAAACTTCCAAATAAGCCCATGTAATCTTGAAACTAGTCCAAAAATTGGTCTTGACACTTAAAATTGAGCCTTGGGACTTGATTTTTGATAATTTGACTTGACGGCTTCGATCCGGCTTTGATATCTTTCCTCGTGTCTTCACTTGTACTTGTCTTTTCCGTTTCTTGTCGGTTTTGGCTCGTTTTTGCTCTTTTTGACTTTGATTCCTTTTCAGCACATAAAACACAAAAGAGCACAACATTTTCCTTCTTTTCCTCATTTTTACGGCTTTATTGGCAAAATCCTGGGTATTTTATATATACAATTTAACACTTATCCAAAATTCCCAAACTAAAGGATTGTCGTGTCCTCAACAATTATAATAAGTGTACACTTTCTATAAACTTAAACAGTTTCCAAATGCCCTTGTTTTCCACCTTTTATAAATCCCCTTTTAAACATCATCAAGCTTTTCTCAACATTTTATCAATCATAGAAACACATTAATGGCAAAGGGATTGAAATTTTGCAACATTTTATTCTCATGAAATAGGCTAACTCTACCCGATTGAATAAGAGCACAAAAGAGAAAATTCTCGTTCCCTGACTTTTCACTAGACAAAACAAAGCTATAAAACGAAGATCATTGTCAATAAAAGTCCAAATGGTAATCTCTTTTACTTACAACTTGTGAACTTTTCATACTCCCAAGAGATAAATTAATGATTAGATGTTGTGCACTCTTTGTTCAAATTCCACCCATAGATCAATTTTATCTTTAATTTGAAATCCATTCTAAGCTTTACACTTAAGCATTTGAGCTTAAATTAAATAACATAGAAAAACCTCGTACTCAAAAGCTAAAAGATATTAGGAAACAAAACTATAAATTGATTTTAGAAAATAAATTTAACCATTCTTTTTTTCCATAACTATAATTTTTTTTTTTGACAATATGAAAATGTTGTTTCTTAGTTCGATACCCCTACTTAGGCCTTTCCTCCCAAATACGATATCGCATCAACAACATCGGTGTACTTAGTTTTCGAACCCCACCACCAGCTGCTAACGTTTTTGGATTTAACGCGACAACACCATTTTCCTACAAAGCTCCCACCCCTAGAATCCAAGTCCTTGAGGTTGCAATCACCACTAGCACGGCGCACCCTAGTGATGAAAGCTACGAACCTTGATTCCACGTACATAATTTTTAATCCTTAGTTTGCCACCCCATCCGAGTCACACTCTCATACATGGATAACCCGAAACCGATTAAACTAATATACTTTTATTATACTATTTTGAGAATGCTTCGATTGGCACGAAAAATAATGCTTTTGCATTCGAAATGCTTCATTGGCATTCTTTTAATAATTATATTTTTTGGTGAATGGAAATTTTCACTTAGAAAAATCAACTTATCTAAATTTGAAAACCAAAAATCTTACATACATAATAGATGACTTACTTTTTCAAAATGGAAACTTATTCTAAATAACATTGGTTGACTTAGTTAAATTAAAAAGAGCACGTTAAGATAATATTAGTTGTGTTAAGAGCTTTGTGGGAGTAAAAAGACACAAATCATTCATATAAGCTAGGTTTAATTCCCAAATAAACCTCGCTTAAGCCAATAACACCTATATTTAACTACATGGCAAGAAAGTCAAGAGGTCATCTCTTGTTCTTCTACTATTTTAAAATTCCAAATGCAATAGGATTTTGTGAAAGCTTAGCCCTACAAAAGGTATGTTAAAGAACTCAGCGTAGGGGCATTTTCACCCTGTCAAGTCAAAATTAACTCCTATTTCTCACCAACGGATTACCAAAAAGTGGTGTTTTTCCCCTGAACTAAGCTTCTTTTGAGAGCTACTCTGTAAGGCTAAATTAAATTTTCACTTTTTCACAAAAAAGGTAATTCAAAAGAGTTACAAACAAAGGTTGCGTGAAATTGTAAATTCAATATCAAAGATATCTCTTCCCCAAACTAAAATGAGACATCAAATGTCCCTCAGTTAAAAATTAAGGTCAATAAGGAATCTAAACAAAAATTCTAAGGTCATGCCAAAAGAATAGATGTTAGTTCGATAAAGACAAGGATATGAGATTTCCCAATTTATGAAGAGAAGATTGGAGACCATCATTGGCAATTGTGGGCATTGCTTTGTTCTTCCACAATTTGAACCATGAATCCTCCAAAATTAGGAAAACCTAAACAAATAAGCACAAACAACCAACAAGAACAAAAGACAACAAGCCTCCTCTTATCATTTTCATGGTTAGCTCATAGACAACTTAAAACGACAACGGCTTAGTTTTTGTTAACCGAGTACAAGCTATACTCGACCCCGAATTGATTTGTCCTTGGGGAAGCAAAGAGAAAATCAAAAGAAAAGGATAAGCATGGGGTGCCTCCCACGAAGCGCTTGTTTATTAAAGAGTCCCCTAGCTTGACTCATTTCCCCAAACTAGGTTATCATGGTGGGTCGGTCTTGACATCTGGGATAATCACTTTAGGTACATCTTCTCCAAAATAATGTTTCACCCTATGACCATTGACTTTAAAATTTGGACCATCTTTTTGAAAAAGTTCAATTGTTCCATATGGGTAAACATTAGCAATCGTGAATGGTCCCGACCATCGAGATTTAAGCTTCCCCGAGAAAATCTTTAGCCTTGAGTTAAAAAGAAGCACTTGATCCCCAACATTAAAAACTCGGTTTTTAAATATGTTATCTTAAAATCTATGTAACCTTTTTGTTTTTTTTTCTTAATAAAGCCAAGAATTCTCATAAGCTTCATCCCATAATTCATTAAGCCATATCATTGATTTTGTTACTTTCTATTTTTACCTCTCAAGATTAAGATCTAATTAGTTTGCATTAAGGGCCCAAAAAGCTTGAATGTTTCAACTCAATAGGGAAGATGGCAAGCTTTCCGTAAACCAACCTATAAGGATAAACATCCGATAGGTGTTTTGTAGTCATGTTACGGAAAGCCATCATGCAACGACACATCCTTAACACTCCTAAGAATCTTCAATTCTCACCTATTTTTCTTTCTAAAAACCTTTTAATTCCCCTATTTGAAACCTAAATAACATTGACCACTGCATGTCTATGAGGGAGGTAAAGGAGACGAAAGTACTGGATGGGTACTCACATCCATACTTTGCCATGACCTATTGCAAATTGGTCAGTACAAAAATGTGTGCCTCTATCACTTATTATAGCTCGAGTGTGTTTCCAAATCTAGCAAAAAGACGTTTTCAAGAACTTACAAACAACTCTAGCTCAATAGTAGGAAAAGCCTTAAGCTTCCATCCACTTGACAAACTATTCTACACGCAACTAAATGTACTAAATTTCCCCCTACTTGATGGAAATTGGGGGGACCCATGAGAATCAATCCCTTCAATCAAAGATCTCACAAACTTGTATTGCATTCTGAGTCATCTCATCTCTTTGAGAGAATTTGACTTGTCTTTGACAAGCATCAATGTTTAACCAAGTTGAAACATCTTTTATAAATGGTGGTCCAAAAGAATCCGGAATCAAAGACTTTAAACAGCGAGTGTAGTGGCACCGATGATTGCCTCCCGTAGGTCCGTTGTGACACTAGCCATGAGAAATCTCATTAGCCCTCTTTGCCAAAACAACATCGTCTTATGACTTGGTCCTCACAAATATGAACAAGTATTCGTCATCCAATAGTAATGTTTAGCATCTTTGAAAAACTTTCTCTTTTGTTGTGAACTCATTCCTTTTTTTTAAAAATTACCCGCATAGTAGTTCACTAAGTCGGCGAACCATGGTGCATGTGGGGATTAACTAAGCACTTTCACATTGTTAAGGCGCAACATTATCTTCAACAACAATTCATTCTCATTACGCACATTACAATCAAAATAATCTCTTTGACCACTTTAACTTTCGCCTAGTGACTCTAAAGAAAAGATTCAGTTATATTTTGTCTTTTCAATGTCATTCTTGTGAGGGATTCTCTATTCTAGAAAGGAGATGCGGCGGCTACATCTCAGCTCCTTTTTAGTCCCATATTTCAAGATTGAACTCCTGAGTAAGAGAATCCACCTAAAGTAACCTGACCTTAGCATCTTGCTTAGCCATTAGGTACTTAATAGCCTAATTGATCCTATACACTATTGTCTTACGATAAGACTATGATAGGTCGATTAACTTTCATCTTAAGGCATAAACCTAAACTTACAGCTCAGCAATTCCTTTTCGAGTTGT
This sequence comes from Tanacetum coccineum, assembly GCA_026074375.1. Lineage (NCBI taxonomy): Eukaryota > Viridiplantae > Streptophyta > Magnoliopsida > Asterales > Asteraceae > Tanacetum > Tanacetum coccineum. The sequence goes on from BQNB010034360.1 coordinate 16,339, forward strand.
CCTTGTAATAAGTTTGAGCCCCTGTCATAGTCCTTAACTCGCATAGTGAATAGGATGAAAGTATTTTCTGTTCCTTTCTTTGACCACGAACCGCTCCTAAAGCAAAGTCACTAGCGCACACCATGATTTCAAAATCGTAATCCCAATTAGGCCAGCAACAAGTATTGGTGGATTCCAACTCAACTTCTTCAAAGATCATAAAAAGCTTGTTTACACTCATACCTAAAGACAAAAGGAGATTTTCTTTTTCCAAAGTATGAGTCATATAGGGTCTTGCAATTTTTGAAGAAATCTTGAATGAACCTTCGAGATAAAAACCCGCATGACCTAAAAAAAAACTTCGAACTCTTTACCGAGGCCGGGTAAGGTAATTTAGCATCACTTCAACCTTTACCCCTATCAACTTCTAACCACTTTTTAGAAATTTTTATATCCCCAAAACATTCCTTCTTTTACCATAAAAGGCATTTTCCCAATTAAGCACAAGATTTTGTTTCTGTCACGATCGATAAAGCATTTAATCACAAGATTACCAAGCCATATTGAAAAAATTATCCCCAAAAAAGAACCGAAAAGGATCATCCCATAAAACACATTCGTTTTCTCTAACATGTCATTGGATAGGGCCGACATGCACCTTGAAAGGTCCCGGCATTCAAAGGCCAAAAGGCATCTTTTCTGTAGGCAAAAGGTTTCCATAAGGGCAAGTAAAGGTGGTCATATTCTTGGTCGTAGGGGTCCAATCGGGATTTGAAAGTACCGAAAAGATCCGTCAAAAAAGCAATAGAACTCATTCCCCGCTAACCTTCTCAGCATTTGGATCCATAAAAAAGGTGAAGGGAAAATGGTCCACTGATCCTAGTGGCAACATTCAATTTCCTAATAATCAATTCAAACTCTCCAACCGGCCCAACTAGTTCTGGTGGAATATAAGTTCATATGTCAACATTCATCAGCCCCCACCACGTTCATTACCCTCCTTGTTTAGAAACGCAATAAACCGGTCCGTAAACCCATGGGCTATCCTAATGATGGGGGAAATCAAGCCGCAACAATAAGCTTAGATGACCCTCTTTCTTAAATAACCTGCATGTATTTTAGGTTCCCCATCTTGCATTTGAACCACTGGTTTTGTAAATCACTACCTCCACTAAAATTTTTATGTGTAAAATACTTGGACAATTCCCTAAATATCTGGAGATTTTCCAAGCTCAAGCACTTTTGTGAGCCTTAAGAACCTCAATAAGTTTTACCATCTCTCTCTTTTAAATCTTTGAAATAAATGACGTTGTATATAATATCCTTTACAATAAAAGCGATAATCAAGATGGAGAAGGCAACTCCCTTGAGTTCAAGGACAGTAGTGGTTCCTCTATTGATGTTTTGACTTTTCAACATTTTGACATTCCTTAATGAACTCAAAAGGAAGAGATTAGGAGAAAAAGGATCATCATTTACAACTCAAGCAATTTTTCAAGTAAGTTACATCACCCTCCTTCATGACTATTAACACAAAATCACTTAAAAATCCATATTTAAAGATTCATCATGTTTTAGAAAAAACTCTTCAATTGCTCCCTCAAGAACATCTCACGTCCTTACAATAGTAGTGAAAGAATGAGGAGTCCGAAATGATAAAGTGGGAATCACCACTCTTGTTAAAGGTCTAAGACTTTTTTGAGCATACTCCGCACAAGTTGCATCAATAGGATCCATATCGTTCACGGATTCAAATTTATCATAAGAAATGAGGGAAGTGTCACCACATGTTAGGATCAAAGAATGATCCATCATGTCTTAAGAAGGAACTCTCCCCTCATAACAATCAATCAAGCATGAGCTGTGGCTCAAAATGGCCTTCCTAGAATCAAAATAAACACCGGGGTCGGCAACAAAGACTAAAATCACAAAATCGCGACCGGAGAAATTGAGAAATTTTTTCCGACCCTTAACGAACACATTTACGGCTATCCCCGAGGGGTTGTAGAGAAAAATTGAACTGAGCATAAATTCGGCCAATTCTAAACCTTTCGTAGTACTTGAAAGGTCAGTAAGTCCAAGTTTTTCAACTAGACAAGGGCATGATATTGATACATCACCTATAATCCGCAATTGCCCAGATTATCAAACTCCCCAAAATCACAAGGAAAGAGAAATCGTTCCTGGTCACCAAGCATTTCGAGTAAGCTTTTCTGAGAATGACCGCGGAGACAATTAGCATACATTGTGTCTACTGTATCTCAATCAAGCTTGTCCTTATTACTTAACACCTTAATGATCATAAAGAGCAAATTGGGCATGTGGACAAGAGCATCTGCAAATCTAAGCTCAAATTGAAGAATCACGAAAGAAGTTTCTATGAACTTGAAGATTTAATTTGTGTTTTTGTTGAATTAATTTCTAAGAAAATCATCTCTTTCAATCGCTTCCCGGATAGTCTTATTCAACTCTTGAAGGTAATGTGCAACTTACCTAGTGGTCAGTGAAAGTTTCATTAACAACTCTAGGCCTCAACAAAGGGTATCTTTTCATCTTCCGTAGTTTTGGACTTTTCCCTTGTTTGAACTACCGGAGGTTGGACTCTTGCGGTTACTTATGTGAACTTGTAGTTTGCACTTGGTCCTTATCGTCACCTCATTTTCCTTACATCCTCATTGTCTGGATTGACATAAATGCAAGGAGGCCATATGGAGGTAGATGTCCATCATAGGCCAAACCACTCCTAGTGGTGATAGCCTTGACTTCATTTCTAGGATTAGGAATAGTATTACTTGGTAAAGTTCCCGAACCCGATGCATTGTTATTTCCCATTTGCTTTTGAAACATGTTAAGCATCATATTTTGAAAATTCCTTTGCACACTTTGAAAATCACTGTTTGTTTTTCCCGTTTTTAAAAAATCATTCAAATTCTAGTTTATGCAAATTATTCAAAGTAACAATCATTTGTCTTTTGTGTAACCTCAAATCTAGCATACGTCACCGCGTGGAAACTTGTGATACATCTGGCTTGATAAGCTTGATCTTGTTGTGTTTAAGTCCCGAGTTACTCCATGTTTAAACTTGAAGTTGGTTTGGTTCACAATTCCTAGTCCCATATACCCTTGGTTCCTCATATGTATCCTTGGTTAATCTCATGCAGCTTTGGGGGATTGGTGTAGTAAACACCCGATGGTCTTTTGGTTCGCTACAAGATGGGAGGACGGTATACGAATTTTCCATTTTGAAACAAAGTTACCAAACTCGGGAGCGTTTTTTGAAATTGTTTTAAAATTATCGTGATAAACCATGGTACACATAACCTCACTCTAGTTCCCACATTTGGGCACACATTATAACTATGATTACTACCTACAAGTAGTACACCCTTACTCCACCGCTTTAATCGGAACGGGAGTAAGGCACAAGAGCTTTCATCAAAGATTTCATCTCATTCATATTCATTCCTAAAAGTCCCAAAGTCATCTTATCCTCAATGCCGCTGCCATTTGTTGGAAATCGAAGTTAGATGATGAAGAGTTAAAAGAAGTATAGAGGAGCATTCGTACTCACTCGCATCACGCGTTCCCTTTAAACATCTAACTATACTCTTTATTCTCTATGATTTGCAATCCTCGGTGGACATTTTGTAGAGACAATTGCCACCCAAGAGGCAGCGGAATTGAAAGAGTAAACTTTGATCATAATAGCTCAACGAATTGTATAATGTATCTATTGTGTGCATGAGAGTGCCAAACCCTTTATGATGACACTATCAAGAAAGTTCCGTTGACAAACTCTCCCAGCTAACGGAAAATATTCTTGAGCAACTTACGAAATTCTGTTATTCACTTCCGAAGATTGGTAGTCTTATAAGGTGAAAGAAGAAGTTTTATGAACTAGACTACTAGTCATCCCATGAAAGAAATAGAATTATCGGTACTTTGTCAAGCCACTTTTTTGGCAACCCCGTCAAGAGAAAATTGAAAGAGAAGAAGTTTGATGATTGTTTGCGTAAGGTACATTCGTGGTTACCTTTGATTATTGGTTGAAGCTCACGAAATACGAATAAGACCATTGAGGCTCCTCATCATTACCTCCACGAAAACAAAATCGATTTTGCACCAATTAATGAGAGAGGATTTATTCAAAAATTGAGCACTGATGTGTGCGTACAAACTATAGCACATTCAAACCCCCCGGTGGACTTGAAGTTGCACTGTCCATAGGTCGCTATCATGCGCCATTTCGAATCGGATACTTACTCAACAATAGGGATTGTACTCTTGTTGGAGTACTGAGAACTTCGACGAACGTTTCCACCGGAATTTGTGAGTATTCCAAGTAAGAACGAGTGCGCATGCAACTAGTAAAATAATAACAAGAAGAATTTGAGCTAAGAAGATATTTATTTGGGGAAATTTACAATTTTTTTAGTATTTATTAGGAAGAAAACTAAAATGGAAAAAATATTTTTGGCATCCTATAATTACAAGCTTCACGATAAGACTCAAGATAACGAACAATTGAGCGACTCGTCAGTGGTCGATAGAGTGCGAGCCGCCATGACTTCTTAGCACGTGTCAGGTAGCTATCCACAGATTTTCTTAACACTCAACCTTTTAGTTTGTAAACTCAAAGGTCCGTCTTACCTCGCAAGAACACACTATTAATATTGTTTTTTAATGAAAAGGTATTAGATTGATAAGATAGTATCCAAATTTTTTTTCTAACTTTTTTTTTAATCATAATCATAGGAATCGAATTAAATATGAACGTTTTTTGATTTTATATAAGTATATAATCCCAAAAAGTAGCAAATTAACTTCCAAGAAAGGAAGTGTCTCAAAACTCAACTTTCAACGAATATTCTCAAAAATAGTCACGCGCATAAGTCTCCAGGCAAGGCGGCTCCAAAATTTTTGTATGCGGTTGTAACACTAGTCCAAATTTTATATTATATAATATATTATATATATAATATATATTATATATAAATAATAATAAATAAAAATATATATATAATATATATATATATATATAGCATTAATCCGTGGAAACTTCTTTCAAATTACTTCTCACACAATAGAAATAAGAGGAAAAATCTCACTTAATAATAACATATTATAATTCTTTAACCGGGAAGTATTTCTCTCGGTCTTTTCCCCAACTGTAGTCGTGAATATGAAATTTCGGGAATATTCAGATTCGAGTCAGAGAAATGGAAAAGGGTTTTTGAACTTTGAATTACACTACGAAATATAATAAGCACACTTAAAACTATAGAAACAATAACTATTAAAACGCTTAACTAAATACGAAAAATTAACAAACGAGAGCTAAAACTAGAATTTAAATCTAAAGCACTACTTTGTAACAAATTATTATACCTAAAAATCACAAATATAAAAAGAAAAATTAGGAAAAAGAATTAGAAATTTTTAACCATTTTTGAATTTTATATGAATTCTAAAGAAAAAATGAAGTTACTAAAATAATTCTTTTCTAAAAATAAACGACTAAAATTCTAATAATGTATTTATCAAAAATTCTAAAATGAAAAAGAACAAAATAAAACAAAATAGAATTATATTTTAATTCCAACTAATTTTCCTATTTCTATGAATAATGATCTCTTAAGAAAAAGAAATTACCTAAAAATCTAAATTTAGAATTCTATAAAATACGAAATATATTGGAAAAATAAAGAAATATGGTATTTAAAACAACACAACAAAGTTCAGAAACAACAAAATGACACGAAAAATTCCAAATTAAAAAAACTAATTGAACTCTAATTTTGCTAATAAAAATCCTAACCCTAATAATAAAAAGACTAATTCAGAAAATTTTAAAACTATTTAAAATCCTAAAAATACTGATTGTAGAAAATGAACAAATAGTAAAGAAAAAGGTATGCGGTTAAATAACTCGAATTATACACTATATGAAAACCGATAACGCTCTAACTATTAAGAAAAAAACTAAACAGACCCTACGATTATTGCTACAATTCTGTCTATTATAAAAAAAATCTAGAATAAAGCAAAAACTTAAAACTACAAAGTTAAGACCTTGAGCTTATACAACAACAACTTTAAACAATGCACTTTGTAACTTTTTAAACTGAAATAAGCTGGAAAATAGCAATTTCAACTGAGTAACAGAAACTAAGGCTTACTAACATTTTCAAACTTTGGCTTATACTAGCTTATTTCTAAATGACAAAATAACACCATAAAAGAGAGATTAAAAGAAGTCTTAAAAGTATGTAGGGATGTTCAAAAAGAATAAGCTACAAGTGAACAAGATTATCAAGAGATTTGCTATTAAAAAGTAAAGGTTCAAGCTTAATTCTGAATTTAAGCTAATCTTAATAAGCTAACTAGCTTATTACTAACTCCTAGAAACTGAATTTTTGGAAATAAGCTAACCTATGAACTTTGAATAAACCTAGATAAAAGGTTTTTTGTAAAAACAACTAGAACTTAGAAATCAAAAGAAAATAAGCTAGAAATCTCAACTGCTAGTTATACTACTTTTACAAGGTCAATTAAGCTAGTCTAAAAGCTTTAGAAATGAAAGTTAAGAGATGACTTATGTTTTATTTAAAGATTAACTATGGAAGGTACTAATACTAAATGCTACTTCTAATTACAAAGAACCTATATCAGAAGCTAGAAAATAAATTATCAACATCAGTACATACTGAATTAGTACTGTTGAGCTGTCTACTTGGTAAAACTCAGGTGCATGCTAAATACTAAAGAATAACTCATAAAACTCACTCACTTAATGCTACTAAACCTACTTTAACCAAGCTTGAACACTAATATGCTAAAAATTTCTTAACCACAAAACTACTTAAACTCTTAAGAATACCCTGGTGTTAGCAAGACTTTTTAAGCTCTAAATTTTGAATTTCTACAACTGAAGTTTACAACACTGTCTACAACTTGCACATATTTTATCAAACTCAACTAGGTAAAAGATTTTTAGACAAACTGTTGTATGACTTTATAGGTCAAAACTACTTTTACCAAAGCACTAGTTAACCAAAACTGCCATACAATAATTTATCTAAAATCTATTTTAAAACGTAAAACTGTTAAAACCTTTATAGCTTACTAGACATTAAACTCCCTAGTAAGCTAAATAGCAATTAAAACTAATGCATTAATATGGAAATAAGCGAGTTACTCACCTAGCTATAAACTTATTGATGACAACATAAAGGAAAAATGTAATTTCATAGAGTTTTAACTACAAAGCTAAAAAACACATGAAATCTCTAATCTATGCGTAAACATTTACACAGGTATAAGCAAAAATAACCAACTGCAATAAGCTACTTAGAATAAAGAACAATCCAAATGCAAAAATGAAATCTAGAATGTGAAAACTCTGAACTTTGAAGTCTCAGACTCTATGCCACTCTTTTCTGATTGAATTGCCTTAAAACTCAATATGCCTAAATACTCCTAGCCCCTAGACAAAAGCATTAAGCTCATAAGGCTAATGGAGCTTATTCTACCTCATTGCTTCCAAAGCAAGCAAGAGAAGATAAAGTAATCCATAAATTGTGACTTTGGATTGAAAAACAAAAACAGTAACTAAATGACTTTAAACAAACTTTGACTGAAATTTGAGCTTAAAAACTAGTTTAAGCTTTAATGATCTTAAGAAGCTATTGTATCAAAACAGGCTTAAAAAATGTAATACAAACACTATAAAATCTGAAAGTTAAAGCTTTTATTGATTAGGATAAGTAAAATATACAAACGAAATTCAAAGTACAAGTTATTGAAAGCTTAAAATCTTAATTAAAAGATAGGATACAGAAAGCATTAAAGTAAAACTGAAATTTAACTAAAAAGAAAACTAAAAATTAATTCCCCACTAACTGCTATCTAGCCTTTTATTTATAGGAGAGGATGAAGAAAGGAGAAGATGAGAACTTCCATCAATCATAGAGCCGAGGACTCTCTTTTTCTTGAATCTTGGCGTTGAATGATGATGGTATGTGTTCGACAGAAAACCAAGGGGAGTTGCCACGTCATAGAATAAGACGTGTGATGGTAAAATACGAGGTAGCGGTTTATAGGGAAAGGACGGGAGAAGGGTTTTTGGAAAGATGGGCGTTTTGTTTCAGGTTTGGGCGGTGAAAAGAAGTTAGAACAACATTTAGGGAGAAAATAGGTTAGCCCGGCGTATGTTTTAAAGTTGGATATTGTTGCCATTCCAGTCCTTGTGTTTTCTTTCTTCATATGTAGTGTAAAATAAGTTCAAAAGTTGTCAATTCCGGCCCTTGTAGTTGATAACTTTTATTTTCCTCTTTAAAAGCAACTTTTATCTTTTGCAAGATTAGTCCCTTGAACTTAGAAACTTCCAAATAAGCCCTTGTAATCTTGAAACTTGTCAATATTGGTCCTTGACACTTGATAATTGAGCTTTGACTTGATTTTTGATAATTTGACTTGACGGCTTCGATCCGGCTTTGATATCTTTCCTCGTGTCTTCACTTGTACTTGTCTTTTCCGTTTCTTGTCGGTTTTGGCTCGTTTTTGCTCTTTTTGACTTTGATATCCTTTCCTGCACATTAAGACACAAAAGCACACATTTTTCCTTCTTTTGGCATTTTTTGGCTTTTATTGGCAAAATCCTGGGTATTTTATATATACAATTTAACACTTATCACCCCCTTAAGTGGCAGTTTTGATGTTTTTGCTGATAGAAAAGAAAAGACCCTTATAATAAGGCTTAAGCTGACTTAAAAGCTTATAAATAAGCTTAACAAACAGAAATTTAAAGACAATTTAGTAAATGCTAGGAACTTAAAGAAAACTTTAAAGAGAAACTGAAATAAGTTGCAAGCAAATTAAAGGACAAGAATTTAAAACAACTGGAAATTTAAATGACATTAATTAAAAATGCAGTAAAAAGGTACAAATCTTGATATAAGCTTTTGCCTTATACAAAAATTCGACACACTTGCTCCTAAACTATTACATGATATTTATACTAAGGTCTTGAGTCTCTCTTGTGTTTCTTTGCTGAGGGCTTCAAGGCATTGTGTTTCTTGTGTGAGTAGACTGCAATAGTTGATCAAAGCCTTCTATTTTTTTCTTTGTGCCCAAGGTAAATGATCTTATCCCTTGATTTCTTTTAGCCAATGGAGTGAGTAAGGATTGCCAACCTAGATAACAGCCATGTGGGGGTGTGGGGTGAGGGATTGTGACAGTTTTGGAGTGGGGTGCATAGGAAACGAGGTGAGATGGTGATGGGTGGTTTTGGGCGGGAAAGGATTTAGAAGATAAACAGTGTTTCAATATTCGGGGGTGAAGTTTGGGAGATGGGCAAAAGAGGCCCCTTGAGTTGTATAAGTTTGTTGCAAAAGTAGTCCTTGTGGGGTTTATAAGTTTCAGGGTTTGGCAGGTTTGCCCCTTGAGAGTTATACAATCTCTTTCACCACACGTCCTTGTGGTGGTAGAAAGTTATGGCAGTTGGCAATTTTGATCCTCCATTTTATATGTGTTCATTGCAAACTTAGTCCTAATGTGGATTTAACAAAGTTAAGTTAATGGGGTTAAAGGGTAATGGGCTTATGATTTTGGTTTTGGGCCGGGTAAAGGTTTTAAAGGAATTTTGGGCTTATGATGGTAGTGGGCTGACCCGGGCCCACTAGGTGGGTACGGGTGGGCCCACTTTTAGCAGTTTATGTTTTCGGGCTCGGTTTTCGATGCTCTTTCCAAAGCCGTATCTCGGGGTTGACTTTGACTTTGTCTTGACTTCATTAAATGCTCAAACGTTGTCGAGTCGATCCAGAAATTTCCGTTCTAGCTCCGTTTTCAATCCTTTTGAACCCTTGGCCTCAGTTTTTCGTGCTCTTTCCAAATCCGTACTCAGTTTTGTCCGGTTTAGCTTCATTTTTGTCCTTTAGTGATTATCCGGTACCTGCACAGTACAAACACAAAAACAAGCATATATATGGCATTTTATGTGTGTTTTTGGTCGTTTAGGGTCGATTTTAAAGGTAAAAGGTATGTGTATTTAAACACATACCACACGCTTTAAAGTCGGGATTATAAAAGCTAACCCCAAATACAACTTACATGTTACTACCTCCTCCCCTATCCTCAAGTCTCCTTTCTATGCCCTTCGAGATCCTAACTAGAAACAAGCTATGTGTGACGAATATAAAGCTCTCATTGACAATAAAACATGGGTACTTGTTCCTCGCCCACCAAATGTTAACATTGTCTGCTCTATGTGGTTGTACAAACACAAATATAATGCGGACGGGTCCTTAAATCGGTACAAAGCTCGACTGGTTGCAAATGGTCATAGTCAACAACAAGGCATCGACTGCGATGAGACATTTAGCCTTGTTGTCAAACCTGCTACCATACGGACTGTTCTTAGCCTTGCAGTTTCTCGACAATGGCCTATTCATCTGTTAGACGTGAAGAATGCATTTCTTCACGACCATATTAAAGAGACAGTTTACATGCACCAGCCACCAGGATTTACTGATTCAGCTCATTCTGATTATGTTTGCCTTCTGTAAAAGTTGTTTTATGGCCTTAAGCAGGCCCCCCGAGCTTGGTTTCAACGATTTTCTAGCTATGTTATTCGAGCCAGTTTCTATCACAGCAAAACCGACTCATCTCTTTTCATCTTTCACAAGGGGCCAGACACAACTTACTTACTACTATACATGGATGATATCATTTTTACAGCTTCTTCTACTTCACTCCTGCAACGTATCATCTCTTTACTACATGCGAAGTTTGCTATGACAGACCTTGGCCCACTCAACTATTTTCAAAATATGCTACCGAGATTCTTGAGCAAGCACAAATGCTTAATTGTAATCCTTGCAGGACCCTAATTGACACCGAGAAGAAGCTTGGACCTGAAGGATCACCAGTTACTGATCCTACTTTATATCGCAGTCTTGCCGGATCACTTCAGTACCTCACTTTTACCCGGCCTGATTTGTCATATGCAGTTCAACAGTTATGTCTTTACATGAATGATCCTCGAGAGCCACACCTTAATGCTATGAAACATGTTCTTTGTTATCTTCGAGGAACCACTGATCTTGGATTACATCTATTTCGGTCTACTACATCACATCTTATTGCATACTCTGATGCTGATTGGGCAGGTTGTCCGGCTACACGCCGATCTACTTCTGGATACTGTATTTTTCTTGGTGACAACCTCCTGACGTGGTCCTCCAAACGTCGGGACACGTTGTCTCGTTCTAGTGCTGAGGCTGAATACCACGGAGTTGCGAATGATGTAGCTGAGACATCTTGGATTACAGCTATTTCGGTCTACTACATCATAGCTTATTGCATACTCTGATGTTGACTGGGCAGGTTGTCAGGCTACGCGCCGATCTACTTCTGGATACTGTGTTTTTCTTGGTGAAAACTTCCTGACGTGGTCCTCTAAACGTCAGGTCACGTTGTCTCATTCTAGTGCTGAGGCTGAATACCGCGGGGTTGCGAATGTTGTAGCTAAGACATCTTGGATTCGCAACCTCCTTCGTGAGCTTCATACCCCACTTTTCACAGCGACCTTGGTCTATTGTGATAATGTCAGTGCTGTATACATGTTTGCAAACCCTATACAACATCAGCGCACCAAACATATAGAGATTGACATTTATTTTGTTCGTAACAAAGTAGCAGCAGGTCATGTTCGAGTTCTTCATGTCCCTTCTCGATTTTAGTACGCAGATATCTTTACAAAAGGACTCCCACACCCGTTGTTTGCTGATTTCAGATCTAGTTTGAGCGTCCGTAAATCTCCCGCTCCAACTGCGGGGGCGTATTAGAGTACATATTATATTGTATATTTTGTGTAGTCGGCCCATTGGGTCGAGCCCATAGTCTAGAAGGTTCCTTTGTATCCTATATATAGGTTGGATATTATCAATTGTAATCAAGCAATCAATCAAAGCAAATCAATATCATTTAATTCTAGGTTACATTGTTAAATTGTTACCATAATTTTAAAATCTTCCTTTACGCGTATTCCTTATCAATAAATTTAGTTACGATGTCTTAACTTTCCTTATTTACAAGAACTCAATTTCCATATTAAAAGTTTCTTTATTTACAAGAACTTAATTTCCATATTAAAAGTCATGTGTGGGTTAAAATTAATGTTAGCCCTCTTCATCGTTTATTGTCCAAATATATTAAGTAATATAACACATAATGCATATTGTACAATCCTTTAATGCAATTTTTCACCGCAACTAAATAACTTAAGTAATAGCAATACAAGTTAGAAAGCTAGGTTTACAACCTTTTAATGCACAAATACATTAAAACACATAATTAATACTTCGTACTACTCTTAAAACATCCAATTACTCAAAAATACAAAAAATATATATTCACATTGTCAATATAAACAAGCTACAACCAATTAAAACATAAATTAAACATAACCAATTACATAATCCAAGCAATTAAAAGGAATAACATATCTAAATAATCAAGCGTACAAGCCTGGACGGACCCATGATTTTCAATCGGGTGTTACACAAAGAAAATGTTGAGCCAACTAAAGTTACACCGTAAGAAACTAAGATACCACAAATTTTTTTGGGGTTGCACATACAAAAAAACGTAAATTTTGAATCTTTTTTGCCCTGCGTGACCTAAAATCAGGTATAGACCGTTTTACACCAGACACCTATGTAGGTCTTTCCCTACGTACAAGTGCCACCACCTTTTGCCTTTTTCTTACGAGTCCGATCCAACCTTTTTTTCGGTTTTAAATTGTTCGCGAATCGGTTTTTATACCGGTTCGGTTTTTTTCGGTATTTAAAACTATCGAACATTTTATTAATAACTTCGTTAATTATCAGTACATTTAATTAAAACATTAACACCGGAATCATACATAAACATAATACAATCATAACTTTTTATTACACCGGAATATCATACAAATTAATCATATCTTTTATTTAAACAATACAATTATATAACTAAAATATATAAATACTAATACATTCGAGCTTCGGCTATATAATACTCATTTGACTATGACATACCCCAACTCATTACATGTATTTATTACGACCAATTAATGGTTTTAAAAATCATCAAAAAAAAAAAAAAAAAAAAAAAAAAAAAAAAATAACGGGGTTATGGGTATAAAAGGCTAGCATGACCGTTTGTATTTTTTTTTTAAAACCGGTTTTTTTTAAACGGTTATATAAAAAAATAAAAAAAAATTTGAAAAAAAAACCCGTTTAAAAACGTTTTTTAAAACACCCAGTGGTGGTAAAAAACCGGTATCGTAAAAACCCGGAAAACCGGATCTAACCGGTGCGGTTATATTTAATCGGTCTCGGTTTTTAAAAAAAACCGATTTTTTTTAACAGCACGTAGTATTTAATGGGATTTTCTAACTTGTGAATGCATTCTTAAATGTACCAATATGCCAAGTGAGAAGCAAGAAATTGAGTTGGGCTGCTATTGCTCAAAATTGAACAAAATAAGTCCATAAGACTAAATACAAACCATGCAAAGAAACAAACGTAGGCCTTGATCAAAATCAATCAATGTCGCTTTTGTACTTTCTTCTAACACATGTGTTGAATAGTACAAATTATAAGTTGGTATTGACAAATTATCGAATTAATAGCCCAACTCAAAATTGAACAAATAAATACATATTCAAAGCATTTATAGTTAATTAGTTATCTTAAATGTTAGATCATTTCATGGTTAAAAAGCTTCTTATTGTTGGATTTAAACATCCTAGCTACAATAAGGTCGTGTCTTTTCGTCTGGTTCTCGAACGTTTATTTTAGATCATTGGCAAAGTCATATGGATGAAACATGCGAAGGACATCAGGTTATTATGAAGAAGCCGTGTTAAAGACCAACCATTTCAAGTGGTGTCGGGTTTTTGCGAAGTCTTTATTTGGTGGGATATGGTATTGATTCACTTGCATAAGCGAGCATAACGATGCTAACCGGTTTGATCAATCGTCAAAGAAGTGACAATGCAAATGCAATATTAATTAGTCAAGAAAAAAAGAAGAGCAAATGGGACAGAAAATGAATAGCATAATCGAAAAGTAATGTAAAGAAACAAAACTTAGGTTTCAATCGATGTATATATCTTGGACTAGTCACTGACGGCCGGAGCTATGCAGGGAGTATGGTTGGCCATGAAGAATCCAAAAATTTCTACTATAGCTAGGGATGGCAACGGGTGAGAAAAAACCCATAACCCATGGGTACCCACACTTAAATGGGCGTGTAATCCTGTTATTTTTCATCCGCGGGTGGGTTGTGGGTGAAAATTTATACCCATCGGTCGGTAGCGGGTAGGTGATGGCTAATGCATACCCATCATGGGTGTACCCATTTAAGAAACACACGAGTGTACCCGCCTAAATACCCACGGGTGTACCCCTAAACCTATTTGTGTTAAAATAAAGTTTATTATACTACTTAAATATTTGTGAGGTTGTTGGTATATATTTAATAACTACCAAAATCTCTAGACTATAGTTTCTTTGAATTACAAGACTAAAAGATGAATATTAAAGATCAAACTTTCAACGATATATGCATGATATATCTTAGTACATGTATGTGATTTGGTGTAACGATGATTAATTTTTCTAGTTTCAGACATGTCATTAAGTATTTTGTGAACTTGGTATTTATAAGATTGATATGATGTCTTATTACCCAGTTTCATAGTTAGTTTACATATCATGGTTTTATGATTTTGTTTCATTTCATAAACCCACGGGTTTACCCACGAGCTATGTACCAACGGGCATGGGTATGGGTAAAAAGGTATACCCATTGGTGGGTGACGGGTAGGTGGCGGGTGAGAAAAAAATCCCGAGTTCGGATGACGGGTTTGATAAACCCATACACATTATCCATGGGTGCCATCCCTAGACCATAGCCAACATATTCTACTTGCTTAATTAAAGTAATTTGATCCATTGATGATTAATGGACCATCCAAAAACTAAGAAAAGTCAGTCAATTTTTTTTTTTTTTGAAAAGCAAAGATATTATTAAAAGCCAAAAGGCAAAAAGAACAAGGATAAACAATGTTTTGAAAACCGGGTTT